>CM051235.1:440237255-440414687 GCA_027917425.1 Gastrophryne carolinensis
AATGAGCAGTAACCCTAAAAGGGGGGACCTTCCCCTTAGCAGAATAGGCCTGCTCCACCGCACAAGTTGAAGGCCCAAATCCAGGCCATGTTGCAAAAAATCCAGAATCCTGGGAATAGAAAACACCCTACAAGGCAGAGACCTAGACTCACACCAGGCAATGTAAGCATGCCAAATCCTATAGTAGATAAAGGACGAGGACATCCTCCTAGCCCTAATCATGGTATCAACAACAGAGGCCGGCAAACCCTTATCCATCAAGATGGAGGTTTCAGCAGCCAAGCCGTTAAAGCCAGCGTTTGTAAATTGGGATGGCACAGCCGTCCCTGAGTGAGCAGATCTGGATCCTTGGGCAGGACATACTGATCCACTGCCAACTGCACGACGTCTGCGAACCACACCCTCCTTGGCCAGCAGGGGGCCACCAGAATGGCTGGTACCCCTTCCTGGGCTATCTTGCGCAGCACCCTGCCCAGCAGAGGAAGGGGAGGGAACACAGAGGAGCCGAAACTCCGTCCAAGGCATTGCTAGCGCATCCGTGGCGACGGCCAGAGGGTCCTGTGACAGGGAGACAAACCTGGGAAGCATGTGATTGTGGCGGGACGCAAACAGGTCCACATCCGGAAGACCCCACCGGTGACACAGGGAGTGAAATACCTTGTTGCTGAGAGACCATTCCCCCAACCGAGACATCCCCCTGCTCAGGGAGTCTGCCTCCAGGTTCTCCACCCCCGGAATGTAAACCGCCGAGATGCAAGGCACATTCTCTTTCGCCCAGGACAGTATCAAGGACACCTCCTTGAGGGCTCGCTTGCTCCGAGTTCCTCCCTGATGATTGATGTAGGCATTCGCCGTCTGGTTGTCCGAGCGGACCTGAGCCGCCCGTCCCCGAAGGTGTGGAGTCAATTGGGCGAGAACCAACCTTATCGCCCTCAATTCCAGAATGTTGATAGCGGTGTGGGCCTCCTGAGGGCCCCACTGACCCTGGAATTTCAGGGATTTCCAGAAGCCCCCCCCCCCCCAATCAGTCAGACTGGCATCTGTGGTGACAGTCTCCCAACGCTGGGGCAGAAAAGTCCTGCCCACTAGAAGGTTCCTTGAGTCCAGCCACCACAAGGACTGTCTGGCCAGGGGGGACAGAGCAAACTCCTGATCCAGGGACACAGGGTCCCGATTCCAGACAGACAGAAGGTGCAACTGAAAAGGCTTCATGTGAAACTGAGCAAAGGGGACCGCCTTGAAGCAGGGCACCATCAGACCCACTAACTGCATCCCCTGCCAGATGGAGGAATGGGGGCACAAGAGCAGAGCCCAAGCTTGCTTCTGAAGGCCCTCTACTTTCAGCTGGGGCAGGAAAATCTTGACCTGAGAGGTATCCAGAGTCATGCCCAGAAAGGACCTCACCAAAGACGGAGACAGTGAAGACTTGGGATAGTTGATCACCCAGCCGAAGGACTCGAGAGTGGAGGTCACCACCTGAGTATCCCCCTCGGCCTACCGAAGAGACTGAGCCGCAATCAGAATGTCGTCCAGGTAAGGAAGGATGCGAATGCCCTGATGCCGCAGCAGAGCCATCACGCCCGCCAGCACCTTGGTGAACACCCGAGGCGCTGAGGTGATACCAACGGGTAAGGCCACAAACTGGTAATGCTGATCCTCTAGAGCAAACCTGAGAAATCTCTGATGACCCAGGAAGACTGGCACATGAAGATAAGCATCCTTGATGTCCACGGAGGTCACGAAGTCGCCCGGGCGAAGGGAACTGACAGCCGAACGAAGAGTCTCCATGTGAAAGTGCTTGAACCTGACAAACCTGTTGAGACCCTTCAAGTCCAGGATTGGCCTCAGGGACTCGTCCTTTTTGGGGACCGTGAACAAATTGGACTAGAAACCCTGACCCCGTTCCTGGGAAGGCACCGGGAAAATGACTCCTGAATCCAGCAGACGTTGAACCGCAAGGCGCAACCCCTGAGCTGACAGAGGGTTGTGAGGCATCCGGGATCTGAGGAATCTGGGGGGGCAGCCAGGCTGCAAACTCTATCTTGTAACCGGAGGACACCACCTCCTGAATCCACCAGTCTGAGACACGGGGCCTCCAGACGTGAGCAAAGAGCCAAGGCAGTCCCCCCCACTCGGATGGGTGAGGGCGCCTCCTCATGCCTGAGGGTGCTTGGGAGAAGGTTTGGGCTTGGGGTCCAATGAGAGCCCGGGACAACCACGGGATCTGCCACAGCCCTAAGACCCCCTGCGGGCACCTGAAAAGAGGAACCCTCGATCTCCTCTAGGGATACGAAAGGAGGAGACTGAAGCAGATGGCCCCCGAAAAAGCAGAGGCTGCCTCCTATGCTGAGGCAGCCTACCATCCTTGGCTAAAACATCCAGGCGCTCACCAAAGTGCCGCAGCCGCACAAAGGGGAGTCCAGTGAGAGCCTTCTTAGCAGCAGCGTCAGCTGCCCACTGACGCAACCAAACAGAGCAGCGCATAGCCACCAAGAGGGCAGAGGCCCTACCACTCAGCCGTACTACATCATCTATGGCAGTAAGGGTCCTATACTCATCCCTTCCAGCTGTAGCGTCAGCAAGGAGACAATTGATCAGTCTCTTAAGAGCAATAGCAGTTATGGCAGCGGCACAGGACCGAAGCAAACCAGCCCCCACAAAGGCATGGCAGGCCAGCTGATCCATACGCCGGTCCTCGCTGTCCCGAAGTGTAGTAGTGTCAGGGAAGGCATAACAGAAGTGTTGGACAATCCAAGAACGGGCGCGTCTACCTTGGGGGGACCCGGCCACCGCTTAACCAAATCAGCAGGAAAGGGATACTTGCACCGCGGGCAATCCACTAGGATATTCCCACTCCTTGAGCACCATATTAGTGAAATGACTCTGCTCAGGGAACTCCAGACGCTGTTTAATGGTACAAAAAAGCTCACCCTGCTTCCCCTTAGCCACCTCGGGACAACAGATTAGCGGTGTCCTCAGGAAACCAGGAATACTCAGACTCAGGGTCACTGTCAGAGCCCGAGAAAAGCTCCCCCTCCTCCAGGGAATAACGTTCATCAAAAAGATCAATTTCCTCCTGCTCCTCAGTAAACAGTGCAGGCGAGGAAGTTGGGTGCCGCTTCTTGCTAGAGGCCTTACGCTGAACAGGCCTGGCAAGCTGTCTTTCAATGCTGGCCACACGGAGTGCCAACTCAGATTGTGACCCCCTGCTAGAGTCCCCCTTACTGGGGGCTAAATGCAGGCGTGGCAGGGTAGGCGATGCCGAAAGGGGCGCAGATCTTGGTAAAGAAGCAGGCAGCCCAGACTGAATCAAAAGGACAGCATGGGCGCACAGCACACACCGTGACATCATTACTGATAGGGGATACCCCACACATGGAACACAACCGGGATTGTCCCGAAGGACCCCCGAGCACGTTATCCCCAGAAGCCTCCATATGGTGATTAATACAGGCGCAATATGCCACCACAGGGTAAAGGCTAATAAAAGCCACCCGGGATGCCCCCAGAATCAGTAAAGGGAGATGAAGGGGGGAGTAAGGAGCAGGACCGGGAGAAACCACAACCCACGGGTGTCCCGCCTGAAAGACATAAGCAAACATACATAAGTATCCCGCAGCCCATGCCCCAAGGATAACCAAAAAACCCCGGAGGGGACTCACGGACCAAGCAGGACAAGGATCGCCAGCCGCCAGACCGCCGCAGCCCAGGGATTGAAGAGGGCCCCAGACACACAGCAGAAGCAAGATGGCGCCGACAGAGGAACCTTGAGGGGCGGGCCGCGGGAGAACGCAGCGATATCCACCGGTCCCGCCCCCCGAAGAGCGCGAAAACGGCGCTCACGTGACCTCGCCGACGTCATCCCCACAGTGAAAAAAAAGCCTCACAAATATCGCGCCGCCCACCGCGGAGCGCAGTACAAAGCGGCGGCGGCAAAAGCATACAAAAACAGTCTAAAAACAGGCTAAAAACACACACACTACCAACCGCCCCCCCCCCCCTCCGAACACCCGTCGGGGAGAGAAGGGGGGGGGGTGTCCAAAAACCCCCTCAGAAGCTAGGACAGGAATTCCGCATCCCTAGTAGTCTCACCATAAAGCCTATGGCCGGCTACCCTTTGTGGTACAGGGTCTGCGGCTTGGAGCAGCGCTCCTTGAGCACTTGACCCCAGTGCTCCGCTACCTTCACCCGATCCGTCAGCCGAGGCTGGGAGGCATAGAGGGTCCGGAAACGGGTGGAAAAAGATATGCAGGGCCGTAGGCATGGTTGCCCCGCTCACCTGCGCATAGAGAGAGAGCCATCTTCTATCTTCGCAGTAAGCACTGCAGAGAACAACTGGATAAGTCTATGGTGATTCAGTTTTTATATGGTACCGGGCGGAGCCACAACTCTTCTGCAGTGCCACTGCGCCACCTTGTGGCGGAATCCCAGATGTTATGACTTTGTGAAGCAGGCCGTGCCATGCACTAGGAGAAGGAGCTGCAAGTTGGCATAGCGGGTGGCATAGGCTTTTACCAATAGCTGTCCCAGTGAACACATAAAAGGACATAGCTGAGCCTTAGAGCTTCATACTAAAGAGAAGAAAACATATAAAAAAAAAAAAAAAAAAAAGTCTGCCAATTTCCTATTTTCACTTGCTGAATGGGATGCAAGACAGGTAGCGTGATGGCATAAAACAATGCTCACTGCCAGGAATATGTGCAAGACTTACCTCTAGTCCAAGACGCAGCCAAACGATAGTTCTCTATAAAACTCCTCTGGAAAGGCCTGGAGAGGGTGCTACTTTGTGACTGGCACAAATAGAGGAGTCCTTGCAGCAGTTTCGGGCTTAAAGATAAAAGAAGATCTTAAGTGTCTTGAAAATTGAAATTTTGTTATTTGGACCTCAATCATCTTATAGCAGGCAATAAAAATTCCTAGTCTCAATCATAAGCTTCCATAAGCAGAACCGGTCACAACCCACAGCTGGAGGTGATGATGAGCGCCCCATTACTGCCACAGGGGAGCCAAACTGTGCCACTGATGAGGGGGGAGGCTGGGTTGCGGGGCGGTGTGGTGATCTGCAAGGAGTATAATTTGGTATGCCTAAAGAGGAGCCACTACTGACTCTAGAGAAAGTGGTCTCTCTTTTTGGGACCTCACATTTTGGAATGCCCCGATGTGTGGCCGTCATGGCAATATGTACAACATAGAAAGTTGACTGGAGGAGAACCGCACATCTCATAGGCACAGCCATGATGGAAACACATGAACAGCAGGACTGGTTGAATGAATGAGATTTATTAGTGTTGGGTAGAGAAGCTATGATTGCAACTCAAGTACATTCTGACTTTAGGTCAGCATTAAAGTAAACCTGTGGGGCAAACATGGAGGCACATGCACGCTGCAGGGTTGAGATTTCTGTGATTGATATTTAATATCATCGAACTTGGAGTATACTACTGCAGGGGAGAAAGTGGAGTATATCCTTATGTTTAATTGTCAAGAAAACCCCAATTAGTCTTACTGGTAACGCTATTTGCAATAGTCCTCCAGGACGGCTAGCCACTCACTTCCTCTCCCTAAACAGGAAACACAAACTGGCAGTATTATAGCCCTATCCCTTCCCCTCGGCCATCAGTGTTCTTAGGCAATCATACAGGAATAATTCGAGACCCGAAGGGGAAAAAGACAGGCAAGAAGTAACTCCCGTGCAACCAAGCCAGAACAGACATGAAAAAAATGGGGTGGGGTGTAGGACACCGTCCTGGAGGACTATCCTATCCACCAAACGAACGTCTCTAAGTTGTTCCTCCAGAAAGACTGAAAGGGCCGAAGTCTGAACCTTAAGGGTGCTTAAAGTGGACCAAAACCATGGTGATCGTAAGATTCCCGGGCCGATCGATTCCCTCCCCCCGGGGCAACCAAAATCGGGATGCCCCACTGTGTGAATCCCCAAGGTCGCCCGCAGCCACATCCCCACTATCCCTCTAGCACAGACCTGGGCATAGTAAGGCCCCAGGGCCACATATGGCCCTTTGATTGTCTCTGACCAGCCCGCGACCAGCGTTCCCTGTAAGGTGCGCGTCCGCATGCTGCCAATGCCCCCAACACTCAGTCCTGCCCACTGTCCGTGCAGTCTTGCCAGAAAAGATAGTGCCGGGTTTGAACAGCACTTTTGCCCCTCTGTAAAGTCTAATGTAGCGGGGGCGTGTGTGGATTAGAGCCTGCTGTCCTATTGGACAGCTCCCTCCTGCAGGTTTGGCTGTGGGCAGAGTTTCTCTTCCCGCCCTTGGCCTGTACTGTGTGGCATGTGGAGATGGAGGTACTCCAGCCACTTGTCTGAGCCTCACGTCGCAGGCTGCTAACACTTGCAGTCCACACCAAATGTGTTACATGCCGTACGCAGCGCCTGATGGCGCACTGGCTCTCGTAGTCCATTTCTGGCCAGACCAATGGCTTTGGGAGGATGGGGGGACCATGCTGCAAGGTGGGGTTTCACACAGCCTTTTATCCAAGGCCAGCCACTGGTCCCCCCCGGCATCCCAAATCGGGGTACTCCACTTTTTGAAACCCTTTTTACTCAGTAGCAACGTGAAAAAAGGCGAACTCCTTCCCTGAAAACAGAACAAAAGCGGCCACTGGTCTTCCCCCTGGGTATCCCAGATCAGGATGCCCCACTGTGTGAAACCCTTGTTACTTAGTAGCAACTTGACAAATGGTGGCCTCCCCCTTAAAGTGGAAATGTACCCAGAGCAACCACTGCTCTTCCACCAGGGCATCCCAGATCAGGGATTTGTTCCACTTTAAAGTGGACCAACACCCAGGATTTTGACTATCCTGGGTTTTGGTCCACTTCGGTGGGGCACCCCGATCGGGGGTGCCCCGCTGTGTGAAACCCCCCAGAACACCCGGAAACACTCACCTCACCACGCTCCTACGCGGGCGCTTGTCCAATCAGAGCGCTCAGAGCCGCTGTGGTATGCACGTACAAGCGCCGTCCAACCACAGCGGCTCTGAGCGCTGGAGGCCGCGTCTCACGCTTCCCTTTAACAGGGAGCGCGCATGCACCGTTGGAACGGGGTTAAGATAAGGTTTCTGGGCTTCCTGGGGGGGGGGGGGGGGTTTCACCCCACGGGACATCCCGATTTCGGATGCCCCGCAGGGAGGGATCTGATCGGCCCAGGAATCTTATAGAGCCGATCCCCCCTGGGTGTTGGTCCACTTTAAGGGAGGGAGTCATTTTTCATGCTGCTACTGAGTAAAAAGGGTTTCACACATTGGGGCATCCCGATCTGGGATTTCCAGGGGGAAGACCAGTGGCCACTCTGGATTTTGTTCTGCTTTATGTGAGGGAATCCGAAATTTTTTACATTGCTACTGAGTAAAAAGTGTGAGCAGTGCTGTGTTACTTTAATAATAATGTAAAGGAGGGGGGTTATTCCATCCTAACCTGATTTGGTCATGATGTTTTAAAGCAGACCAAAACCCATGTAACCCAGCTCTTTGGAGTGTGAAGGAATCCAGGGCTGGGTTACTCTGGGGCATCCCAATTTGCTGTGCGAGACCTCACTGGACACACAAAATGTGGTTTATTTAATACATTTTTTTGTAAGGCAACCTCACTTTTTCATTGTTTAACTATAACATATACTCGTACCAGCTTGTCACAACAATGCTATTTACTGCTTTTTATAAAGAAATACAATTATATTATGCAGAATTGAGTTCAACCTTTTGGCCCGGCCCTCCACAATATTTTTAGTTTCTCATGTGGCCCCATGGAAAAAATAATTGCCCACCCCTGCTCAAGCAGGACACATACCGGAGCCAGGCATTTGTGAATGGCTGACGTAAGCACACTCCCAGTTAGAGGGTAGCGGGGGATGCGGCCGCCAGCGAGCTCAGAGATGCTGGCCTTAGACGAAGGCTTAGATGATGTGACATCAGCGGATCCGAGCGCTCGGATTGGACAAGCAGCCGCTCATGCGCTGTAGGACCAGGAAGAGGTGAGTTGGTTTCCGCGACCTGGAGGGGGGTTTCACACAGCGGGGCACCTCTGATCGGGGTGCCCTGGGGGAAAAACAAAAACCCAGGTAGTCAAAATCCTGGGTTTTGGTCCACTTTAAAGCTAGGCCTAACTCATAACCTTCCTGTAGAAATTCTAAAACAGAAGATACCTCTTATATCCTTAAGGACCGAGTCAAGGATCGGTATCTTTTCCCATGGGGTAAGGGTGTTCCGCCTTACGCCGAATTGGGTCCAGGCGGTGTTCTTATTCTCCTTTAGTCCAGACCCTATGGTCTCTGGGCTATTGTCTGGCTTACTCTGAGCGAAAGGGATCTGTATCCCTCATCAGGTGTTGGAGATTCCTGGTCTGTCTCTTGTCCCTGGTAGGGATTATGCCCTTGGGGCTTATAGGTTTCTCCATCCTTATGTACCGGATCTGATTGCTAACACGGGTGTAGGTGCCCTTTGGCTTGGTCCTGCTCGGTCGCCTTGTTCCTCTGAGCCTAAAGTAAACGTCTCAGCTCTTGCTGAGCCTTGTTAGCGTTGTTTTTCAGTATTCCTGCTGGTCTCGCCTGAGACCTGGGTTCATATTCCCAGATGGGGAGAGCTCTAAGGTTGCCATGGCTGCCCTTTTTTCCAGTAGCATGGTTAGGCTGTTACTCTGGCCTACTCGTTAGGGGGAGATTCTTCTTCTCTCTTGGTTTTTGCTCTCTTACTACTTGTGCTTGGCTTGGGCCTTTCAGCACTAGGTTCTGTTGAGCAAGCTGGCTAGTCCGCTGCTTGTGTTCAGTTCTGCCTTTACAAGAATGCAAAGGCTGTGGTTAGAGCATTGCTCTCGTTGCTCTTGGTAGCATGGTTAAGGTGACAGCACTTTTATGGTTGTCTGTGCCTTTTTTCTCGGGGATCCCACCCTACTTATGGACACTGCTATTGGATATCCCCTTTTTTCTTAGTAAGCCCCATCCAAGAATCACACTGCTAATTTTAGGGACTGGACTTGTGGATGGAAAATAGGGCCCTGGTAATAACATCTGGAATATTCAGCAGAAGCCATGGAGGAGTCTCCTGGGCCAATATGGCCTGGCTTGCAGGCAAAAACGAATTTTTAAATTTGTATGAAGCAAATGTGCTATCCATTCCCCCTGTTAGGCACTCCAAAAAAACTGAAATCAACATTAAGCATAACCGCATCCTGGAAACAATGCGTACATAACTGATTGTTCCAGTTGTTGGGTAGGGGCACCTAGCAGGATCTAGGTATGGGCCTGTCTAACTTTCTTAGGGGTCTTAGGCTCCTTAACCTTCGTATTTCCCTTAGGATCTTTAGACTTGGCATGTTTCTCCTTTCGCTCTTTAGCCTGAAAGGGAATAACATACAGTTATTTACTAGGGACCTAGGTTCCTCCTCCCCTGCACCATTAACCACCCCAGAGTAAGGAACACTTACAGAGTCCTGAGAATCACCACCGCCCATAGTTGTTGAATTGCGATGGTGTCCTTTAATACTGACGCCGCTGCTTCTCTGCAATCCTTTTGCGTGTTTCTCTGCTGTGCTTCTCCTTTGCCTTCTTAGCCCCCAGCAGATAAACCCCCGGTGCTCCTTCCTCCAGCATTCTGGTGCCATTTTGGGCGCCTAAGGATGACGTCATGTGCACCCAGCACGACAACACGCCCCCCTTGATTCAGAAGTGACACCATGCGCCCCCCACCTTCAGCGCTGCCACTAACCGAAAGAGAAGGCATGCCTCCAGCCCACTGCCCTCCTACTGGCCGGCAGCGCCCCTGGAGCCTGACCCAGAATGTCATACTTACCCTGACACTGCTGCGAACCAGGTACCCTATCCGCGTTCCGCAGCAGCGCCCATTACCTTCCAGGGGACACCATACATTGGAGCTCTTGTGCACCAAGCCAGTATCTTCACTAGATATAGGGGGATGCAGGAAAAAAAGTGCCCACAACGTTCCACCCCCCCCCCCCCCTACAATATAGGAGTACAGAAAAAAAACTACAGCATGCATCCGACCTAGATGAGGCTTTGTAATTAAAAATAGGGGAAACACATGGGCACCAGAGGTATCAGGACCCGCCATCAACCCTCATTCCATGAACATTCTCCATCACAAAACACTGAGTGTTGAGGGGAAGGGACGGGGCTTTAATACTCTTGTCAGTTTGTGTTTCCTGTTTAGGAGGAGGAAGTGAGTGGCTAGCCATCCTGGAGGACGCCTGGGGAAAATCTATTTATATCAGGCCTCACAAAGGCATACATCCTTTTTGAAGTAGAGGAAAAATCTGTCCCACATAAAGTGTGTTCCAAGTACCTTGGAAGCCACCAAGTGTTTTCTCAGCGCCACTAAGTCACTCCTTTGGAATGTAGGAACTGGGTTTTAACCCAAAGTGGAAATTCCAGGCTAAGAACAAATCACCCCTGCAGCGCTGAGGCAAGATGGGGAGATTACAAAGTAAAAAAAAAACCCTACCTCACCCACGGTCCAGCACCGCGCTCCCTTTTCTGTGTGACCCAGCTCTGAGAAAGACAAGGCAGCATGCGCCAGCTCCATGCATGCACAGGGAGCCCGGGGATGCTGCTTCTCTGAGTGTTTCTGTGCGGTTTGCCATCCCTGCTCCAGAGATCGGTGCTGGACTACAGCTGAGGTAAGGATTTTTTTCTTTGTAAGCCACGCGTCCTGCCTCAAAGCTGGAGGGGGGAGGGGTTGTTTTTTGACTGGACTTCTGCTTTAACGTCTTAAAGACTCGAGCTCTGTTGAACACCTTCTCCTTAGGTCATATCATTTTGGTTTGCTTGAAAATGTGTATAAATCCTCGCCCTTCTCCCCCTGCAACCCATCACCAAGCAGGAGAGAAGGATCAAAATTACTAGGCCCAAGCGTCTGTGAGATGACAAAGTGTAGACAGCTAAATATTATGATGGATGCCAGAATAAATAATCATCTATCAGCCCCTGATAAATAACCCCCCAAAACCCCAAATCAAACTGTCTCTCCTTACCAGTATTCCTCCCTGGGTCTCTCCTCATCCTCGGTGGTGCTCCACAGGCAGGCGTTGGAAATGGTGTTGTGCACCAGCTCCTTGTAATTGGGGAATGTATGGTTGGGGTCCTCATAGATCCTCACAATGCTTGGCGGTAAGCCCTCAATTAGGCTGGATTTGGTTAACCACAACGCTTGCTTCACACCTACAAAAACTCAGCTTTAGTCTTATCTGGAAGTAGCATCTTCATTACCCAGCCTGCCAGCCATTAGGGGATGTGTTAGAAGTTCTGATTAGGTGCTGGGGAGGACTAGATTGAAAGTCATTTAGAGTGCACTCCAGAATTCGGGAGCAAGTTTAAAGTGGACCTAAAGCCTCCCCAGAACCTTTGAGTTCTGGTTTACAGGGACAAGACCCCAGCTGGAAAAGGTTGAAAATATAAATACGGGTGCACAGGTTTAGGGGTCATGTATAAAAATTGGGGGTTCATTAGAAAACTGGGATGCAGATTTAAAGCAGGCCACAGTCAGAAATGACTTTATGTCCCCTTTAACACTTCCTTGGGGCATACCGGTTTGGGATGCCTCAGGAGGCTTAAATCAAGCATTAAAGCAGAACAAAACCCAGCCTCCCCAGGCCGCTTGTAAACACTTACCTTTCCCTGGCTCCAACAGCACATGCCTTGGTTCTCTTCCAATGAGAGATGCCCACTGTGACTACACATGGCTCATATTTGTTTTGAATGGGGAGCCGCCATTGCCGTTCACACAGCGGTGTATCCCAAATCAGGATGCCCCGGGTATACGAAGCAAAACCCGAGAAAGCAAAATTCAAGTTTTTTTGTTGTGCTTTAAGGCTTTTATGATGGGGTAAGAAATAGCAGCACATTTAAGCATGTCCCCAACTGGATGAGATATGGATTTCTCACAAGTGTGTAACTATTACCTGTCCCCCCAGTGGATACAGCTCCACTAGGTAAAAGTCAGTATCTGTGAACCAGGACCCACACTGGAACATGGTAACAAGAGAGAGTGTAGGTGTGCTTTAAAACAGAGATAAAGATTTTGACTATCCTGGGTTTTGTTCCCTGCCCCGCTGTGTGAAACCCCCCAAACCGCCCAAAAAAACTCACCTCTCCCCTGTCCTATGACGCATCCCCCAGGGTCCAATCACAGCTGTTTGGCATGCATATGTAATGGTCAGCCAAAGGCTCAGTTTATGGCATTCCCAGCAGCGGGGGAAGCCGGGAAGGAGGCGAGCTTACCGGGGCCTCTGGAAGGCTCACACTACAGGGACTTTGGGGATTTGGGATGCCCCAGGGGGCCGGTCCCATTGGGTTTTGTTCCGCATTAAGTGTTAGCTTGAAAGGTAAGGTACTGGGGCACAGATGTAGGTGTTTATGGTCGGGCTTTATAGTTAGGTACAGAGGCACAGGTTTAAAAGTTGGGTACAGGCTTAGGACATGCCAGTTGTAAAATGTAGGGACTGTGGTAAGTTCCAGCTTTAGGATTTGGGAGTCAGGTCGAAAAGTAAGCTACTGGGGCACAGGTTTTAGGGGTTTGCAGTCAGGTGTAGGAACTCTCGATCAGGTTGAAGGCTTAGGAACTGGGGCACTGGTTTAGGAGTTAGGCACTGACACACAAGTTCAGGTACAGATGTTATGGGGCACGGTGAAGGGTTAGGTAATGCAGCACAGGGTATGGGGTTTGGGGTCAGGTTTAGGAGATCTGGGTTAGGGTGAAGGTTTAGGACCTGGGGCACGGGTTTAGGAGTTAGGCACTGACACACAAGTTCAGGTTCAGATGTTATGGGGCATGGTGAAGGGTTAGGTAATGCAGCACAGGTTTTAGGGGTTTGGAGGCAGGTTTAGAAGCTCTGCGTTAGGGTGAAGGTTTAGGAACTGGGGAACAGGTTTAGGAGTTAGGTCCTGACACACAAGTTCAGGTTCAGGAGTTGGGGGAAGGTGAAAAGAAAGGTAATGCAGCACAGGTTTTAGGGGTTTGGAGGCAGGTTTAGGAGCTCTGGGTTAGGGTGAAGGTTTAGGAGTTAGGCACTGACACACAAATTCAGGTTCAGAAGTTGAGGGGCAAGGAGAAAGGTTAGGCAATACAGCACAGGCTTTAGTTAGAGGCAGGTGTAGGAGCTCTGGGTCAGGGTGAAACCTTAGGAACTGGGGCACTAGTTTAGGAGTTAGGCACTGACATACAAATTCAGGTTCAGAAGTTGGGGGGCAAGGTGAAAGGTTAGGTAATACAGCACAGGTTTTAGGGGTTTGCAGTCAGGTGTAGGAGCTCTGGGTCAGGGTGAAGGCTTGGGAACTGGGGCACTGGTTAAGGAGTTAGGTACTGACACACAAGTTCAGGTACAGATGTTATGGGGCATGGTGAAGGGTTAGGTAATGTAGCACAGGGTATGGGGTTTGGGGTCAGGTTTAGGAGATCTGGGTTAGGGTGAAGGTTTAGGACCTGGGGCACGGGTTTAGGAGTTAGGCACTGACACACAAGTTCAGGTTTAGAAGTTGGGGGGTAAGGTGAAAGGTTAGGTAATACAGCACAGGTTTTAGGGATTTGGAGGCAGGTGTAGGAGCTCTGGGTCAGGGTGAAGGCTTAGGAACTGGGGCACTGGTTTAGGAGTTAGGAACTAAGACACAAGTTCAGGTTCAGATGTTATGGGGCAAGGTGAAGGGTAAGGTAATACAGCACAGGTTTTAGGGGTTTGGAGGCAGGTGTAGGAGCTCTGGGTCAGGGTGAAGGCTTAGGAACTGGGGCACTGGTTTAGGAGTTAGGAACTGAGAAACAAGTTCAGGTACAGAAGTTGGGGGGCAAGGAGATAGGTTAGGTAATACAGCACGGGTTTTAGTTGGAGACAGGTTTAGGCGATCTGGGTCCGGGTGAAACCGTAGGAACTGGTTTAGGAGTTAGGAACTGAGACAAGTTCAGGTTCAGAAGTTGGGGGGCAAGGTGAAGGGTTGGGTAATGCAGCAAAGGTTTTGGTGTAAGGAGCAGGCCTAGTAGTGAGGTACTAGGGGCAATTTTAGGGGGCTGGGAGAGAAACAGGTTAAGGGTATGGGATTGAGCCTTCACCCAAATAAACCAACCTGGTCCGGCTCATTGGTGAGAATGTCTGTGGTCCTGTACGGGAGCAGGTAAGATTTAGAACGCTGACAGCACAGTAGAGGGCCAGGGAGATTTTACAATAATGAAACAGGTCAGGCTGGCAAATAGTAAACTCCAATGTAACAGAGCCAGCTAAGATCCAGCCGACTGAACTACTATTCCCAGCATGCCCCGCGGCCTCTGCATGGCTAAGAGATGCACGAAGGCCGGTAGGGCATGCTGGGAGAGGTAGTTCTGGGCGGCTCTGGTGACCTTCCAGGGGTCATACCTCCTAGCAGGCGACACTTGGGGTTGAAAACGTAGGACGGGCGCTCTTTATACAGTTTCATCTCCTCGGCGGGCGGGCTCCGGTAGTACAACCTGTTGTGCCATTCCGGGCGAAATGGTGGGAATTCGGGCCGGGCCAGGAAGGGGGTGAAGTAGCCGCGGTCGGCGTAGGTGATGCGCTCCAGGCCAGGGATATCTGGCGGTAGCTCCTTCTTCTGCCGGGGCTCCGCTACTGCCTTCTTCCCGTCACACCGGGCCGATGCACTGATACAGCGGAGCCCCGGGCTGCGAATGCAGGCGGAGGACACCGGCTGCCTGGCCAGCATGGAGGCAGCCATCTTGCCGCGCTGGGGATGATGGGTAATGGACGCCTGTCAAACACGGGGAGGGAACTTCGCTTTCCCAAACATCCTGTGCGAGTGAAACTGACACCAGACCCATCATGGCTCCCTCCTGTACTGTATTTGATTAACGTGCCAGGGTAAATCACCGCGCCTTTCACCTTTCAAGAGAAGGTGTCATGGGGGAATAGTTCTGTCACTGCTGATCTTCCAAACTCGACTTGCCTGGCTCAGTGGCTGTTATGCTGACCCCCCCCCCTTCAGGTAAGTCTGCACACCTGACCCTCTCTATGTATGTGACATCGGGGTGGGGGGGGTCAGGCTGTATACAGATACATCAGGGTGGGTGGGGGGGGGGGGTCAGGCTGTATACAGATACATCAGGGTTGGGGGGGTCAGGCTGTATACAGATACATCAGGGTTGGGGGGGGGGTCAGGCTGTATACAGATACATCAGGGTTGGGGGGGGGGTCAGGCTGTATACAGATACATCAGGGTGGGGGGGGGCAGGCTGTATACAGATACATCGGGGGGGGGGGGGTCAGGCTGTATACAGATACATCAGGGTGGGGGGGGGTCAGGCTGTATACAGATACATCAGGGTTGGGGGGGTCAGGCTGTATACAGATACATCAGGGTGGGGGGGGGTCAGGCTGTATACAGATACATCAGGGTTGGGGGGGGGGGTCAGGCTGTATACAGATACATCAGGGTGGGGGGGGGCAGGCTGTATACAGATACATCAGGGTGGGGGGGGGGTCAGGCTGTATACAGATACATCAGGGTTGGGGGGGGGGTCAGGCTGTGTCCTGATACTTTGGGGGGGGGGGTCAGGCTGTGTCCAGATACATGGGGGGGGGGCAGGCTTGGTGCACATACATCAGGGTGGGGGGGGATCAGGCTGTGTCCAGATACATGGGGGGCAGGCTTGGTGCACATACATTAGGGTGGGGGTGGGGGGTCAGGCTGTGTCCAGATACTTTTTTTTTGGGGGGGGGGGGATCAGGCTGTGTCCAGATACATGGGGGGCAGGCTTGGTGCACATACATTAGGGTGGGGGGGGGGGGGTCAGGCTGTGTCCAGATACATGGGGGGGGGCAGGCTTGGTGCACATACATCAGGGTGGGGGGGGGGGTCAGGCAGTGTCCAGATACATCAGGGTAGGGGGGTCAGGCTGTGTCCCGATACATCAGGGTAGGGGGGTCAGGCTGTGTCCAGATACATCAGGGTAGGGGGGTCAGGCTGTGTCCAGATACATCAGGGTGGGGGGTCAGGCTGTGTCCAGATACATCAGGGTGGGGGGTCAGGCTGTGTCCAGATACATCAGGGTGGGGGGTCAGGCTGTGTCCAGATACTTTGTGGGGGTCAGACTGTTTCCAGATACATCATGGTGGGGGAGTCATACTGAGGCTTTGTCAAGGCATCGTTATTCCTTTTTTTTTTTTTTTTTTTTTTGAAATTCCATTTATATGTTATTATTACAGCACTGTACAGTCCAGTCACACTGTATGCATCTGCATTTGTATGTGTCATTTCTGCAATCAGAATCATTCACATTTACCATCCGCTCTATTTTCATTCTATTCCTCACCTTCCTGCTGCACAGATTAGACTCTCTCTGTCAATACAAGTAAACTTCCCAAATATGGCTACAGCGAGGTTCGTTATTTTATCTCTACATTAGTGCAGGAAATCATACCATGACCTGGGTCACTGACAATATAATTTTTGAAATGAAAATGGGGTAACGAGAACATCAGCAAGACTGCCTTTATCTGTCCATCGAAAGTGGACTTTCCATTTAAAGGGCCAGTCCAGACAGACTTTTTCAAATCCCCTCCAAGCCCTGCCACCATCCCCTAGCGCTGAAGTAGGGTGGAGGGTTACCTAAATAAAAAACACCTACCTGCTCCACAATCCAGCGCTGATTGACAATTGTCGCTCTGCTCGCTCTATTTTGTCCCTCCCTGGCCGGTCATTTGGTGCTGCAGGGCCGGATTAAGAGTGGTGGAGGCCCCTGGGCACAAAATTGGTGGAGGCCCCAGTATTTTTTCCTGGTTGAGGGAATCGACTGGCCCTGGAGTCTATTAGACTCCAGCACAGGCAAAATGTGCCTCTTTACAGTGAAACAAAACCCAGCAAATTTGGCTTTCCCGGGTTTTATTCCAGTCCCCTGGGGAATCCCAAATTGGCATGCCCTGCTGTTTGAGAACCACCCAAAATGCTGATTTTCACTCACCTCTTCCGGGTTCCAGCAGTGCATGTGTGCGGCTTTTTTCCAATGAGATCCGCCTGCGTGGCCATGTCATTCAGCAAACGGCTCTCATTGACTAGAATTGGGAGCGTGCACTGTTGCATCCCCCACGGCATGCATGGTCTAAATGGCTCGAGAGGGAGTGCTAGCACGCTGCCGCGGTACACTCCACATTCAGAACATTGAAAGCTGCCTGTCGAATGACATAGTCACGGCATACGGCTCTCATTGGACAAGAGCCAGGGCTTGCACTGTTGGATTGGGAAAAGGTGAGTGTTTATGGGCACACTGGGGGGTTTCACACAGAGGGATCGGATCGGCCTGGGAATCTTATAGATTCCTGGGCTGATCTAGCAGGGTGTTGGTCCACTTTAATATGACTGCCTGACTCATGACTACATATAAGGTATGTACCAGTATAGCATGCCCAGCTACAAGCATCTTAGACCCTGTACATACACATCACAACACGCAGACAGCACTATATACACACATACTACAAGATGCAGACAGCACTATATACACACATACTACAAGGTGCAGACAGCACTATATACACACATACTACAAGATGCAGACAGCACTATATACACACATACTACAAGATGCAGACAGCACTATATACACACCTACTACAAGATGCAGACAGCACTATATACACACATACTACAAGATGCAGACAGCACTATATACACACATACTACAAGATGCAGACAGCACTATATACACACATACTACAAGATGCAGACAGCACTATATACACACATACTACAAGATGCAGACAGCACTATATACACACATACTACAAGATGCAGACAGCACTATATACACACATACTACAAGATGCAGACAGCACTATATACACACATACTACAAGATGCAGACAGCACTATATACACACATACTACAAGGTGCAGACAGCACTATATACACACATACTACAAGGTGCAGACAGCACTATATACACACATACTACAAGGTGCAGACAGCACTATATACACACATACTACAAGATGCAGACAGCACTATATACACACATACTACAAGATACAGACAGCACTACATACACACATACTACAAGGTGCAGACAGCACTATATACACACATACTACAAGATACAGACAGCACTACATACACACATACTACAAGGTGCAGACAGCACTACATACACACATACTACAAGATACAGACAGCACTACATACACACATACTACAAGGTGCAGACAGCACTATATACACACATACTACAAGGTGCAGACAGCACTATATACACACATACTACAAGATGCAGACAGCACTACATACACACATACTACAAGGTGCAGACAGCACTATATACACACATACTACAAGATGCAGACAGCACTATATACACACATACTACAAGATGCAGACAGCACTATATACACACATACTACAAGATGCAGACAGCACTATATACACACATACTACAAGATACAGACAGCACTATATACACACATACTACAAGGTGCAGACAGCACTATATACACACATACTACAAGGTGCAGACAGCACTATATACACACATACTACAAGGTGCAGACAGCACTATATACACACATACTACAAGGTGCAGACAGCACTATATACACACATACTACAAGATGCAGACGGCACTATATACACACATACTACAAGATGCAGACGGCACTATATACACACATACTACAAGATGCAGACAGCACTATATACACACATACTACAAGATGCAGACAGCACTATATACACACATACTACAAGATGCAGACAGCACTATATACACACATACTACAAGATGCAGACAGCACTATATACACACATACTACAAGATGCAGACAGCACTATATACACACATACTACAAGATGCAGACAGCACTATATACACACATACTACAAGATGCAGACAGCACTATATACACACATACTACAAGATGCAGACAGCACTATATACACACATACTACAAGGTGCAGACAGCACTATATACACACATACTACAAGGTGCAGACAGCACTATATACACACATACTACAAGGTGCAGACAGCACTATATACACACATACTACAAGGTGCAGACAGCACTATATACACACATACTACAAGGTGCAGACAGCACTATATACACATACTACAAGGTGCAGACAGCACTATATACACACATACTACAAGGTGCAGACAGCACTATATACACACATACTACAAGGTGCAGACAGCACTATATACACACATACTACAAGGTGCAGACAGCACTATATACACACATACTACAAGATGCAGACAGCACTATATACACACATACTACAAGATGCAGACAGCACTATATACACACATACTACAAGATGCAGACAGCACTATATACACACATACTACAAGATGCAGACAGCACTATATACACACATACTACAAGATGCAGACAGCACTATATACACACATACTACAAGGTGCAGACAGCACTATATACACACATACTACAAGGTGCAGACAGCACTATATACACACATACTACAAGGTGCAGACAGCACTATATACACACATACTACAAGGTGCAGACAGCACTATATACACACATACTACAAGGTGCAGACAGCACTATATACACACATACTACAAGATGCAGACAGCACTATATACACACATACTACAAGATGCAGACAGCACTATATACACACATACTACAAGATGCAGACAGCACTATATACACACATACTACAAGATGCAGACAGCACTATATACACACATACTACAAGATGCAGACAGCACTATATACACACATACTACAAGATGCAGACAGCACTATATACACACATACTACAAGATGCAGACAGCACTATATACACACATACTACAAGGTGCAGACAGCACTATATACACACATACTACAAGGTGCAGACAGCACTATATACACACATACTACAAGGTGCAGACAGCACTATATACACACATACTACAAGGTGCAGACAGCACTATATACACACATACTACAAGGTGCAGACAGCACTATATACACACATACTACAAGGTGCAGACAGCACTATATACACACATACTACAAGGTGCAGACAGCACTATATACACACATACTACAAGGTGCAGACAGCACTATATACACACATACTACAAGATGCAGACAGCACTATATACACACATACTACAAGATGCAGACAGCACTATATACACACATACTACAAGATGCAGACAGCACTATATACACACATACTACAAGATGCAGACAGCACTATATACACACATACTACAAGATGCAGACAGCACTATATACACACATACTACAAGATGCAGACAGCACTATATACACACATACTACAAGGTGCAGACAGCACTATATACACACATACTACAAGATGCAGACAGCACTATATACACACATACTACAAGGTGCAGACAGCACTATATACACACATACTACAAGGTGCAGACAGCACTATATACACACATACTACAAGGTGCAGACAGCACTATATACACACATACTACAAGGTGCAGACAGCACTATATACACACATACTACAAGATGCAGACAGCACTATATACACACATACTACAAGGTGCAGACAGCACTATATACACACATACTACAAGATGCAGACAGCACTATATACACACATACTACAAGATGCAGACAGCACTATATACACACATACTACAAGATGCAGACAGCACTATATACACACATACTACAAGATGCAGACAGCACTATATACACACCTACTACAAGATGCAGACGGCACTATATACACACATACTACAAGATGCAGACAGCACTATATACACACATACTACAAGATGCAGACGGCACTACATACACACATACTACAAGATGCAGACGGCACTACATACACACATACTACAAGATGCAGACGGCACTATATACACACATACTACAAGATGCAGACAGCACTATATACACACATACTACAAGATGCAGACAGCACTATATACACACATACTACAAGATGCAGACAGCACTATATACACACATACTACAAGATGCAGACAGCACTATATACACACATACTACAAGATGCAGACAGCACTATATACACACATACTACAAGATGCAGACAGCACTATATACACACATACTACAAGATGCAGACAGCACTATATACACACATACTACAAGATGCAGACGGCACTACATACATAGCGAGTCCTCACTATGGCCTTCCTCTGGCTCCCAGCAATGTGTCACTCTCGCCAGCTTTTAGTTGACAGCATTCCTCACTTCTCTCTGGGCCCCCACCATGTAACTAGGACAGCAAATCACTGGCAATGAATTGAAGTCGGCTGCAACCCGCACCCAATCCGCCACTCCACAACTCTCAAAACCTTCAAAGGCGCCCTTAAAACACGCTTATTCAGACAAGCATATAATCTGGCCTAACCAATTCTCTAAAGAGCATATGCCACAAAGCTCAATACTGACTGTTTGTGATCCTTCCCCCTCGTCTTCACCCCTCTTCCTTTAGACTGTAAGCTCGCAAGGGCAGGGCTCACTCCCCTATTGTATCTTGTACTCAGAATATCCACTGTCAAATCTGTAAAACTGCATTTGAAATAGTATATGTATCGTATGTTTCTACCCTGTCTGTAATTACTACTTTGTAAAGCGCTACGGAAGATGATGGCGCTATATAAATAAACAATAATAATAATAATAACTTTAGTAGCGCGTTGCTGCGCCTCCTCCCCTCAGCCCCCGCTGTCACCGATTCTTCTCTTCCTCCCCGCCAGTTTGTTTTCTGTCACCTCTCATCTCTGCAGCCTGGCTGCATACGCTTCACTCCCTCAGATTTGCACTGCGCCCCGTGGAAGCGATAGCTGTGCTCCGGGGGCCGGCCTCCACGGGGGAAACAATGCTGGAGCTTTTTGTTCCGAGGCACTATAGCTGGCCTTAAATTAAAAAACACAGCGGCACCCTAGGCTTGCACGGGCGTGCAGGAGGGCTGCTACCGGTAACTTCTTTGCCGGCCCGCCGCTCCCAGACCGGAGGTCACGAATCAGACCAGTGTACCCTAAGGTTGGTGGAGGCCCTCTTGCAAGAAAAGTGGTGGAGGCCCCGGGGCGCGCGCCCCTCGAGCCCCGCCCATAATCCGGCCCTGGGTGCTGCCAGGAGCATGCTAGCCCCATGCTCGCACCCCGGCGGCACCAGGAAGCAACAGGCCTTTCTGGACTGGCCCTTTAAATGGAAAGTCCACTTTCGATGGAAGTTCTGAAAGTGTTTTTTTTTTTTTGGCAAAAGAATGCCTTCAAGGTGCTGAGCTGATCCTTCGATTTTTTTTATTTTTAATTATTTAAATTTTTCTTATAAAGAGTCAAGAGCAACAGACCGCACCAAAGGAACTATATTACTTGTGAGTGTGCTACGCTGGGAGGTGGTATGCAAACGGGCCAATGATTATTCCAAAATGGGGATCCCACAATCCCCACAAAACCACCCCCACAAATTCAGCGGCACCACTATTTATATCCAAAAATATGTACAAACTTTATTGATAAATTTGTTTATATTACACCATTAAGACACGTTAAAATCACTAAAAAACACATAACAATGATTATGGAGGGGGCGGGGGAGGGCTCTTAACAGTTTGTGTGGCTGGCAATACAATGCATTACTAATGACCCAACAGTGCAATGTAAAATATATATGACCCTCAATATCTCAAAACCATATATCATAAATATCTATCCTAACTAGATATGGATTAACCTACCTTATAACAACCCTAATAAAGTGCAGTGTGCCTTACAATATTAAACATATATAAATGAGCATTGTTAAAGAGGACCAGCCAGTATGGAAAACAATACAGACATACACCATATAACATAAAGATCTCACGTTTTAGGAGCAGAGCCGCAGCAGTGTCACCCCCCCCCCCCCCCAACACCACATACACCTCACTGCCAATGCGTTGCGTGAAATCACCGCATCACTTCTTCTTGCCCTGAAGAAGTGACGCGGTGACGTCACTTCTATCTGCACCTGCTGTATGTTATGAGCCTTTAAACATCAAAGATGGCGGCTCATGGAGTATCAGGCAGCCGGCAAGCGGGTAGTGTCTTCTGACTGTGTCGCTCTGAATTCTGGGATTTCTGTCCTTTTCCTGACCCCAGCACGAAACATAGGTACGACTCCTTAATTAATAGATTTTTCATCTCCATAGCCCGTAAGAAGCCAGTGCAAAGGAATAGGTGCCCGGCCTGGGACATGGTCTTGGTTCTAAGAGGTATGACTAAGCCACTTTTTGAACCCCCCCAAGAAGGTCTCTGACAAGCTACTAACCCTAAAGACCCTAAACCCTTACAGCTGCCAGAATAAGTCGTGACCTTCAGGCTCTTTCGATTAGAGAACCTTATTGTACCATTTTTCTTACTAGAGCTATTTTGAGGCCAGATTCCCTTTATCTAACCTAAAATAGCCTCTACCTTCTATCGTTCACAGGAGGTAGTCCTTCCCTCACTACCCCCAGATCCAGATAACCCTGAGGACTCTTCCGAGGCTTTAGATGTCCGTAGATGCCTCATTGTTTGCATGGAAAGGACTCAGGGTTTCCGGAAGGCCGAATGGTTATTTATCTCCATTTCTGGGTAAAATGGAGGCTTAGCAGCCTCTAAGGCTATGCTAGCCAGATGGATCAGACAAGCCATTTTATTAGCTTATTTAGGTATGGGCACATTCCACTAGGGCAGTCTCCACTTCCTGAGAGTGTCACCATAGATGACATAGGTGTGGGGTCCTCTCCCCACACCTCCCTTAGACATTACAGACCTTTTACCTGAACAGCAACAATTATTTGGTAGAAGTGTCCTACAAGCTGATTCCCACCCTTAGGTTATATTACTTGATTATCCTCTCCATGGCCATCCGAAGGGAGAAAATCCCTGTTAGTCTTACCGCTAACAGTATCTCTACAAGTCCTTCAGGACTGCCCTCTAGTTCTTTGGTTTAACTTATTTACTTGTCTAATACTGAGGATTGTGGGGAAGGATGTTTTTTTTTATTTTTTTATTTTTTTTATTTGTTTCAGTTGTTTTACCTCTCTGGAGGGAGGAGCCTCTCTCTCTGTGGCTATGGCCTTCCTGAAGGACTCATAGAAATACCATTACAGTAAGACTAACAGGGATTTTTTTATTGAAAAAATAATAGAAATACATTAATTGCGTATATTCTGAGTACAATGTGTTGACGTCTCTTATTGCAGATCTTGGTGTACAGACTTGGTATATACCGGTAGTTGCCAATAGAAACATATTGCATGTAGTTATAACTGCTTCTATAACACATTTGCTAGCATAATAAAAAAATGCTAGATAAGCTCAGCACCTTGAAGACAAATTTTTGGCACAAAACATAAGGATCACATAGGACATTTCTTGAGATCTGGAGCACAATGATCTATACAGTATCAAAGCTCTGGCTCTGTTGCCCTGAGCAACCCATTAGCTTGTAGCCATTGTGTTTTTTAGAGCGGGGCAGTACATGAACAGACTCACGAGCCTGCTGCGTTGTAAGTGCAATGTTGCTGATTGTTCTTTATGCGTTTTAATGTTGGACAGATGATGAGTGATGACCTAGAGTGGCTGGCGCTAAGGCCGGAGGAGCCCATCCTCGACCAGTGCTGCAGCAGTGGCTGCTCCCCCTGTGTGTTTGACATCTATCAAGCTGAACTGGCATTGTGGGAGAAAGCCAGAGAGAGAGGAGACCCAAACCTTCTAAGGAAAGCTAACACAGCGGTAAAAATTGAGGTATGGCCATACACTTCTGGAAGTCAGTAATCAGTGACGTCCATCTGGAGTTTATGTTGTTGATGTGTTTGCAGACAGAACTGCTCCTGTGTCTACAGGGGAACAGCTGCTCCTTCCTTACCCTGTCTGTTTTCTGTGCTTCTGAGCTTGGAACAAATGACAACAACCCAAAAAAGCAAATAGAAGACAGAAATTACAAACGGGGGAAACAAATAATATACTTATAATAAGAAGGTGTTATTCTTCACACGTACATACTGATACTAGAATACAATAGAAGTGAGGGCCCTGCCCTTGTGAGCTTACAATCTAACAGATAGTGGAGATGAAAAGTAGGTCTCAAATAGTATGTTCTAAGAATGGTGGCAAGTCCTCTGAATGTCAAGACTGTGAATGAAATAATCCAAACAATTCTCTTCTGAGAGATCAGACTCTTCTCAGTAAACTGCGTGACAGGTAGGAAGGCTTTCATTTAACACTTACTATGTCTATGTCTATGCGGAACAAAACCCAGCAGCGGCTTCCAGGTCAGCAGATTCAAGGGCCAGCAGCTGGCTTTACCCCCCAGGGCATCCCAAATCGCAGGCGCATGCGGCTCACGTCCAATGAGAGTCGCCTGCAGTGCCTACTCTCAGCGGCTCTCATTGTTTTCAATGGGGAGCGCACTCTGCCACATCCCCATTCAGATAGACTGGGAAAAGAGGGCCACGGCTGGGATTGCGTCAGCGCGCACATTTAAGTCAATGAAAGCTCTTTGCCAAAAGAGGTAAACGGGAAAACTGCTCTAACTGGCGGAGCATCTGCGCATGCAACCGTGGAACAGGAAAGATGTTTGGGGGTTTCATAAAGCGGGGCATTCATTCTCAATCTGGATGCCACTGGAGAATGGAACAAAACACAGGAAAGTGAAAATCCCGGGTTTTGTTCCGATTTAAAGTGGATTTTGATTATCCTGGGTTTTGGTCCTTGTCCCCGTGGTGCCCCGCTGTTTGGATGAGCGTCCACGCATGCGTCGTAGGACCAGGAAGAGGTGAGTTTTTCCAGGCGACCTGGGGGGTTTCAATCAGCGCGCTCGGATCCACTCGAGCCTCTTCGTCCAGGAGCTCGTCTAATGCAAATGGCTCCGATTACGCTGCCAGCTGCATCCCCTGTAACCGTCTAACAGGGAGCGTGCCCGTGCCGGCCATTCACAAATACTTAGCATGGGCATGCATCCTGCTAAAGGGATAGTGGTGATGGGGATGCTGCTCACGCATGCACCGTTGAACCGTGAACGAAGTTGAGTTTTCGGCGACTTGGGGGTTTCACACAGCAGGGTACAACCGGTCTGGGTGAAGCGAGTATGCCTGGGTTTTGGTCCACTTTAAAGGAGCACTATCACGAAAAATGAACCAATAATAAAAATCCATAAAAATATGCTAAATAGCAGGAGGAGGGGTCACTTATACACCTGTCACCCCTGGAATTTAATCCTACCAGGAGAAGAAAACCACAAGCTTGGGTGTATACGTGACCCTTTCTCTCATCGCTGTAAGGCAGGGGTGTAAAACTCACTCCTGAAGGGGCAGCAACAGGCCAGATTTTGTGGATCTCCATATACCGTGTTTCCCCGAAAATAAGCCCTCGTTACAGAGAGATGGAGGCGTGTAATGCCCCCCTTCCCCATCCGTGCCGGCTGTCGCAGAGGGATGGGGGCAGCTGGGCTGCTCCTCGCCCTACCATCAGGGAAACTTGCTGTGGAGGAATGGGGACGGCTTTCTATCTAGCCCTCTGCCTGTCTATCTATCTCTCTATCTAGCTATCCCTCTAACTATCTATCTATCTATTTGTTGTTTATGGAAAAAAATAAGATATCCACTGAAAATTAGCACTACCGCCTGTTTCGGAGCAAAAAATTAATATAAGACCTGTCTTATATTCTTGGTGTGCCACACACCCTGCTTCACCTTTAATTCTTCACGATTGGGTTACTCACCGCCAGGTGACGCTCGCATGACGTCAGGGGTGGGGGCGTGGTCCTGCGGCGCGTCGTTACCGGCCCCAGCCGCACTTCCTCCTGGTTCATTAGGAGGCTGCGTGCGGGGCTTGAGGCCGCATGTCTCGGTTGCTGCTGCTATTGCTGCCCGCTCCGCCGCCTCTGCCTGGGACCTGCTCTGCAGCTTCGGCTCCACCGCTGCCATTGTGCTGAAGGTAAGCGGCCTCACCTTGCGTGAGGCCGTCTATTTTTTTCATGGTCTCTGTTGTATGGAGTAATACTTGTTTAAAAAATATATATATATATATATATATTAAAGAGGTAAATCAGAGGCCAGGTTTTTCCTTGCCTCTTTAAAGCACTTTTTGGGCAGTGTATTGTGTTTATATTGCATGTTGCCATTCTAGGGGTCTTACTGTTGGTTTGTCTTCCCCACAGATCCTGGGATTCCCTCAATACAGTGGCCTCCCGGTTCTATTTTGCCTGGCTAGTCTCTTTTCCTCCAAATTGGGACATATATATATATATATTTGTATATATATTTAAAAAATATATATATAATATATATACTATTATCTTAAGGAGATCTTTATTATTAATTAAATCCTCCCTCCCGGGACATTAACATAAAGGGGCATCCCGGGTGGCTTATGCCTTAAACCCAGAATTTTGTGAATACTATAAATCACCATATGGAGGCTTCCGATAATACCGGTAATGGTTCTTCTGGGCCATCTAGGGTGTGTGGAGGCTGTGGGACTCCGCTCCCAGGTGATGATGTTTTTGTATGCATTCCTTGTGCAAAGCAGAGTATTGCGCGTCAGTCCGTGGCTCCGGCTGCTGGCTCTTCGCAACTTCCATCATCCCCTACCCCTCCCTCCCTGTTCCGGACCCCGCGTGACATTGTCAAGAGTGGGGATTCGCAATCCGAGGTGGCGGCACGGTTGGCCAACCTCGAAGATAATTTCCGTTAAAGCAGGGTTAAAAGCCACTGCGAAATGGAAGCACCTGACTCCTGTACCTCCGGCTTCACAGGATGAAGTAGGTGAGCCTGTGGATTGGTCCGATTGCTCCCTGGACGAGGAGGGAGAATTTCTGGTGGAGTCAGATGAGCCGGCAGATCAGCTTGAGGTTGATGCTATTGGCGATTTGTCTGCGGGGGGTTCTCGTGACACCCCCTCCATTCTGGCTCAGATGTTTGAAATTTTGAATTTAGATCCACCTGAGGCCGTCAACCTGCCTAAGGGTCAGTTGTTTAATGTGCCTCAGCCGCCTTTAGTTTTTCCCAGACAACACCACTTTGAGAGAGTTGTGCTCAAAGAATGGGAACATCCCACGCGGTTAACTGGAATTCCTTCCAGTTGGGAGAAACTTTATCCTTTTCCACCAGAATTGGTGAAGCTTTGGTCGGTTCCTCCTGACGTCGATACCCCTGTATTAGGGCTCTCCAGCACGGCTCTGGTGCAGTCTGCTGAGACTGCTGCCCTTAAGGATGGTGAGGATCGTCGGATTGACCAGTACGCTCGCCATGGTTTCAGTTATGCCGGGTCAACGATGCGCCCGGTGTGTGCCTCGGCGCTTCTTCTATTGGCGGTTAGATCTGTAATTCAGGGTCTGTGTGTGGATCTTGATCCCACTTGCAAGGAGCTTATTGCTCTCAGGCAGTGTGAGTCTTTTGTTTCCTATGTTCTGTCCGCTCAGGACGATGCGCTGGCTATGAGTGGCAAGACAGCGGCAATGCTGGTGGCTATTCGTCGGGCTGTATGGCCGCGCCAGTGGTCTGCGGATGCAGCTTCTAAAAAGGTGCTCACAGCTTTCCCCTTTCTGGGATTGCGGCTGTTTGGTGATAAAATTGATTCAGTTGCGAAGGGTGGTAAAATGCCGCAACTTAAGAGGCCTTGTCGTCCCTTTCGGGGGGCAGGTTCTGGTAGGCCTCTCAGGGATTCAGAGCGGGTAGGGGGGCTTCCTTTCCCGCTACCAGAGGTGCAGGTTGGACTCGGGGGAAGGGCCGTGGCCGCCCCGCACAGTCCTGGGACTCCAAGCCCAAGCCTGCCGGTAAGCCCGCTCAGCAATGAGGGGCTGCCCTCACCCGTGTGGGTGGGGGGACGATTGCGACACTTCTCCCGGGTTTGGGTCCAGGAGATTCCAGGCAGATGAATCCGGGAGGTAGTGTCGTCCGGTTACAAGCTGGAGTTTGAGTCTCGCCCTCCTTCACGGTTCTTTCGGTCTCGGGTGCCCATCGATCCTTTGGCCGCACAGGGGCTCCTGGCGTCGGTAAAAAATCTGTTAGAGATGGCGGTCATCCGGCCGGTACCGCGCTTAGAGATTGGCCTCGGTTTCTACTCCAATCTTTTCGCAGTCCCCAAAAAGGACGGGTCGGTTCGTCCCGTCCCGGACCTGAAATTACTCATTCAATCGGAGACAGACACCAGCATGGTGGTCTCCACGCTGGAAAGCTTTGGTTGGGTGATCAACTTCCCCAAGTCCTCCCTCGCTCCGGCCAGGGTGGTGTCCTTTCTGGGGATGCAGTTGGACTCTCTTCAACACAGAGTGTTTCTCCCCCCAGTCCAAAATTCATCTGATTCAGGAGTTGGCTCGGGTCCTACTTTCCAATCCTCGGCCGTCCATCCGTCTGGGGATGAGGCTGGTAGGGTTGATTGTCGCCTCTTTCGAGGCAGTTCCTTTTGCTCAATTTCACACGAGGACGCTTCAGCGTTATCTGTTGGCGTCCTGGGACCGGCAGCCTCGGTCGCTGGATCAGCCCTTCCAGTTGTCCTCCCGGGTCCGGCAGTCCCTCCAGTGGTGGTTGGTCTCGGCCAATCTTGTGAGGGGCAGGTCCTTCCTGACCCCTCTTTGGGAAATTGTCACCACGGGCGCCAGTCTTTCGGGATGGGGCGGATTCTGGAAGGAGCTTCAGTTCCAGGGGCACTGGGGACCTCAAGAGGCCCACTTACCCATCAATGTTCTGGAACTGAGAGCCGTCCGTCGGGTGCTTGCTCTCCTGACTCATCACGTTCTGGGCCTTCCGGTCCAGGTGCGTTCAGACAATCGAACAGCGCTTGCTTACATCAATCATCAGGGAGGGACTCGCAGTCTGAGTGCTCTCAGAGAGGTGTCCCTGATCCTGACCTGGGCAGAGACCCATGTTCCTTGTCTCTCGGCGGTATACATTCCAGGAGTGGAGAACCAGGAAGCGGACCTGTTGAGCAGGGGCTCTCCCCGTCTGGGAGAATGGGCTCTCCATCCTCAGGTTTTTCGCTCACTGTGTCTCCGATGGGGGACACCGGAGGTGGACCTGTTTGCCTCTCGTCACAATCACAGGCTCGCGAACTTCGTGTCGCTCTCCCGGGATCCTCTGGCTCTGGCAGTGGACGCCATGTCCCTGAGCTGGGGGGATCTGGGATTTCTATACCTGTTTCCTCCGATACCCATGCTGGGCAGGGTGGTTCGGAAGTTGGCTCTGGAAAGGGTGTCCGCCGTTCTCGTGGCCCCAAGGTGGCCAAGGCGAGTGTGGTTCGCAGACATTGTTCGGCTGGCAGTGGACCAGCGCTGGGTTTGACGGCCTGGCTGCTGAAACCTCCATCTTGAAGGAGGAGGATCTTTCTGACTCAGTCGTTAAGACTTTGATCAGTGCCCGGAAGAGGTCTTCTTCTATCATCTACTATAGGACTTGGAAGGCCTATATCGCTTGGTGTGAGATTAGATCCTTTCCTTGTAGGGTCTTCTCGGTCTCCAGGATTCTGGAGTTTTTACAATCTGGGCTGGACTCTGGTCTTCAGCTAAGTACTTTGAAAGGGCAAGTTTCTGCCTTATCTATCTTTTTTCAGAAGCGTTTTGCGCTTCATTCTTTAGTTAAAACTTTTTTCCAGGGGGTTACGCATGTGCGGCCTCCCAGGAAACCATTACTCCAGGTTTGGGATTTGAATTTGGTTCTTTCTGCTCTGCAGGCTCCTCCTTTTGAGCCTCTGCAAGATATTGCTTTGTCTACCCTGACTCAGAAGATTGTCTCCTTGGTAGCTATCACTTCGGTCCGGCGTGTCTCAGAGTTGGCGGCCTTGTCTATCCAGCCGCCCTACTTTGAGAGGCATCAGGATAAAGTGGTCTTTCGGTTCAAGCCAGACTTTCTTCCTAAGGTTGTTTCTGCTTTTCATTTGAATCAGGATATTGTTCTTCCCTCCTTATGTCCTAATCCTAAGAATGACAAAGAGAGGGTTTTGCATTGTTTGGATGTAGTACGCTGTGTTAAGTACTACTTGATTATCACGTCTCCTTTTCGTAAGACGGATGCCTTTTTTGTTGCGCCCTGTGGGCCTAAGAAGGGTTTGGCACCAGCCAAATCTGCCATTAGCAAATGGATACGTCAGGCCGTTACTGCGGCCTATTCTGCTAAGGGGAAAGTTCCCCCTTTTCGTATCACTGCTCATTCTACTCGCGCTGTTGGAGCGTCTTGGGCTTTTCAGCACCAAGCTTCTGTTGAACAAGTTTGTAAGGCCGCCACTTGGTCTTCTGTTCATACTTTTTCTAAGTTTTACAAAGTTGATGTGCGAGCCTCAGCGGATGCTGTTTTTGGCCGCAAAGTTCTGCAGACTGCAGTCATTTAAGTTATGCTTCACCTGGCCTTGAGTTGCCCATCCCTTGTGGACACTGCTTTTGGATGTCCCAATCGTGAAGAATTAAAGGTGAAGCGGGGTGTGTGGCACACCAAGAATAATACCATTTTGAGTACTCACCTGAAAAATGGATATTGTTGGTGTGCCACACACCCCGCTTCACTCCCACCCTTTTCGGTATTCCGAATCCTTTATATGGTGAAGCTTTTATTTATATTGATTTATTTTGAGGTTACCGTTAATTTACTGGTACCTTGTCTTTCTGCTTTTTAATACACTGGTGATAAATGGGAGGTACCAGGTATATATAGGCCGGAAGGGGGCTCGTTATAAGACTTCCTCTCTGCAAGAGCGTCACCTGGCGGTGAGTAACCCAATCGTGAAGAATTAAAGGTGAAGCGGGGTGTGTGGCACACCAACAATATCCATTTTTCCGGTGAGTACTCACAAAATGGTATTTTTCTGAGAAACGGGGTGACCGTCACTATAGCCCTGTATGAGCACTAATTATTTCACCTGTGAGCCTGTGTGGAGATTTTACCTAACTTATGTCGCTCAAAACAGGAAGGTTGTGTGTCAGTGGCTAAAATACAATAGAAAGATGTTATCTGGTAACATCAAGCTGAGGGCAGTCTGCACAATTGGAGGAGTAAAGGTTTACTTTAGCTATATATTATACAGTATTCATATTGTAGATTTAAATTGCTTTGTGTATAACCTGCACATATGATGTGTTTCTTGGTCATATGATGTTGTGCTGTTGGCCCCCAGGACCCTGGAGTGCTGCTGAGCCCAGAGACATTCAGAGACTTCCCAATCTGCTCAATTAAAGAAGAGACAAAGGACACCTATCGGTATCGGTTTCAGCTCCCCCCTGGAGCCAGTTTGGGACTAAATTTGGGACAGCATCTTGTGCTAAGGTAAGGCATGATCTGCACAGATCTTAAAAGTGCACCTTTATTCAAATTGAGCAAAGGCCTAATTTAAATGGTCTGTCCAGGCTAAAAATAAATAACCTACTCACCTTTTGTCCCTTACTGCTGTTCTGTCCTACTCTGGCTAAGTTATAGGTGTGTCCACACAATACCCTGAAGCCTCTTACACAATGTCTTGCACCCCTCCTTTATTGCAGTCGCTGTGAATGATGTGGAGGGGGGCACATCCCCTATATCTCCAGGGGATAAACATCTATGGACTCGATTTGAGAAACAATGACGTTTTCTGAGCTCCGGACCTAGATGCAGCTCTTTAAAGGGGAAAACATAAATTAGCCTGGACAGTTCCTCCAGACATCCCGACTTGAGAAGTCCCACTTGTTTACCAAGCTCTAGGAAGTGCAAAAATATGCTATCCAATCCAGTCTAAGCTCCTGTGCCCCTCTTGTGTTCCACATGAGGACCAATTGGGTTCACCTTGCTTGGTGCCGTTCACAGTGCAGGTACCCCTGCCTGGAAAACCTGTTTTTTGGCTATTTTTAGGGCTTGTAGACTAGTGAAGCATCCTGAATTGGGATGCCCCGAGAAGAATGGGACTATCTAGGCAATGGCAATAATAAGGCAGTAAGGAGCTCATGCGATTCCTGTCCCATGAGTCTGTCCTTCATTTTCTGGGGCATGCTGTGGCAGGTCCACAAATTTTGCCATTCCATTCCTCCACAACTGCCTCTAAATGTGTTTGCACGGTTGTCTATGTCATTCAGCATCACCAATGTAAATGAGCCTGGCAAACCACAGTGTTCAGACTTGCTGAGCTCGCTCACACTGGGATGGCCTTGCGACCACATTTGGAGCATGGTCATAGTGAAACTTTGGAACCCGGCTACAGCATACTTTGCACTTCAGTAAATGGAGGAGGGGTACATGAAACAGGCTTCAGATGAGCTCCTTGCTGCCCTATTGCTATTGCCAGGACTATCCAGTTATGACACACTTGCATAACATGGATACCTTCAAATATCACCCCCTGTAGATGGCTGGTCAATCAACACCTATTTTAAAGAGAGTCCACTGTAATGCCCTCGATGGGGTCTGGATTTATTTTTGCTGCCTAGATTTTCTAATGTCTTTAATACAATAGCAGTTAGCTATAATAGCAGTTACTGCTGTCGCCTGCGTATCCTGTCATCCCACACAACAATGGTCGCAGCTTTATTTCGAGGGCTTGAGTTTCTGTAGGACAAAGGCCTGGGCAATATGAAGAGATCACATGTTATTTTCCATTATTAGCGTGACTCTTGCACCCATCCTCTGATCCTTTTATCAACATTTCACATCAATAAAACGTAAACCTTCTCTTTTCTTTGTATTACCATTGCAACCATAGACAATGCATCATTATAATTCATTATGATCAAATGAAGTCAAATTGTTGGGATTTGGCAGCATAGAAGAGAAGCAGGTTCCAGTTTAAAGTTGGCTACATTTCTTGCAGTGTGACCTGGAGATATTTTTTTATTAACTAAAGTTATGGTATCAAACACGTGTAAATACAGTGATAACAGATCTCTGATCATATAAGTAGTACAAAAAAGGATACAGCAAGTAAATCTGTGTATAGGAAATTCAGGATGTCATCAGGAGCGTTTGACCACCTTGAGAAAGGTGGCGGTGAGGGCTCCGAAACAATGGCATGTACATTGCGATCACTGACTAAATTGCTGCCAATTGGTAATGTTCCCAATTTACATTGTTTGATCACTATTATTGATGTCATGATTTATACTGTGTATTTCCATGTATACAATTGATGGGTTCTTTCTGGTATGATGCAGGGCAGAAAATGTATGTTTTACTGACCAGAAATGACTAACTCCTGTGATATTTGAATCACTCATTCTTATGACATTTCCTTGACTAAGTCTGTAGCCTGCCTTTCATCTGGATCGTGACAGTATCACCTCATAGACGCTTATGGTAATGCATGATTACCCTAGTGTAGTAGCTCTAACCTATACTGTTTATGCTAGTGCTAATATCATCATAATTCTCTCTTCCTTATTGAGGTGGTCAAACGCTCCTGATGACATCCTGAATTTCCTATTTACAGATTTATTTGCTGTATCCTTTTTTTGTACTACTTATATGATTAGAGATCTGTTATCACTGTATTTACACGTGTTTGATACCCTAATACATTTTTAATTGCAAATTAATTCTTTTGTGTGTGGTGTGCTTTTGATCCAACTGATTATTTTGATACATGTTGTTTTGGGGTGTCAATTGGTGAGACACTCTGGATCTTTTGTAGCACCCCTTCTATTTATCTTACTTTGGTGTGTCGATTACCAACCCCTAACTCTACTATTAACTAAAGTTATACTTTATTGTGTTTATAGGGGACAAGTGAATGGTCTGGATGTGCAGCGGGCATACACCCCTATTAGCTCTGTAGATGTAAGGGGCTATTTTGACATATTAATCAAGGTAACTAGAAACAAATATGTAATTCATTTATATGTCAACAGTATATGCAGACCTAGGACCATGCATATTTTTGGCTATATCTGGCCTTTTAAGTGGACAAAAGGTCTGACTACTACAATAATCCCTTAGGCCGCCTCGAACTAGAAGAGTATGTAACACCGCCATGGGCTTCTCCAGCCATTCACAGTATGGAATATCCAGAATCAGGCTGTGCTGCCTAATCCTGTAGTACTACATGCTACGTACCTAGTTCCAGGATACTGCAAAGGTCAATTATAGAATTCAGCAGTGCAGGGGTGCACAACCTTTTTGGTATAAAGGTTGCATTATCTTATTGTTCCTATTCAAGGGGGTCGCAATAAAATTTAGGCAGCCAACAATGCCAAACCATTTACTGCAAGCAAGCTTTAACCTTAAAGCACAGAATATGCCTTTATGTGTATGCAAAGGTGACACTGGATGAGGTCGGGTGAAAGAAGTGAGGTGATTAGAGGTGAGGTGATTAGAGGTGAGGTGATTAGAGGTGAGGTGATCAGAGGTGAGGTGATTAAAGGTGGGTAAGACAGGAGGAGGTGAGGTGGGAAAGAGTGGAAAAAGGTAAGGCAGGGAGAGGTACATTGAGCAGAGGTGAGTAGGGCAGAGTTAAGGTAATATGTTATAAAAAGTAATGGACAGAGGCAAGGTGAATAGAGATGGAGAGGTATAGGTGAGGAAAGGTGAGATGGGACAAGGTAGGGAGAGCTGAGTTAAAGAAGGCAGAGGTAAGGATCAAGGAGGTAAGCAGAGGTGAGGTGGGCAGAGATGAACTTGGAAGAGTCTACATAAATACCCAGCACAACAGCTGTAATTATACTATTATTATACACATTATTAAATTAAACGTACAAGCCCAATGTCAGGCCTCCAGTGGAAAGAAACATAAAAGTAAGTGCATGTCTGCAAAAAGGGCACGCAGGGGTGAACAGACTTCCATCTTTTTGACTGGAGGTCCACTTTACGGAGCTACCAGTTACATTTTAGCACTCAAACTGCTATTCTGTTGGGTGACAGAAGAGTCTATGGGAGGTATAGTAGGTAGGTTTAAGTCTGGAATGTATGTCTTTTTGTTGCATAGTAGTGGGGGTTAATGGGGGTTGGATACATGTGAGCCCTTGTATTTAGTCAGAGCCTGAATCAACCCATTGAAGTGTTAAAACACACTTTTTAGGAGAGAAAATTGCCATTTACTTTCATTGTCTACTTTGGGGTTGATTCAGAGCCAGGTGAAAATGTACACCCCAATACAATAAAAGTGAATGTCAGTTTTCTCTCCAGGCTCCTAATCTACCCCTATATGGATATCCTGTTTCAGCCTTGCAGACACAAATTTCCTTATTTTATTTAACTCATATCCTAAGTTTGTCTCCATGGGTGTAACAATTACCTTTGCCCGCTGTAGCACTTTAAGGAAACAAACACGTGCCTGGGAATGGACCAATTCCCATTACTTTACTGGATCCTCAGCCAATGAATCTCGCTCAGCATTTTACAGTTAAAAACTCAATTGTAGTTTATTTAATTTATAACTCTATAAAAAATTATTGTAGCATGCACATAAAAATTGACCAGCTTTTGCAATGCACTAAAGTTATAACAAGATAAGTCTAAAGGGCCCACAGTTATTCTTGCCTGGGCAGAAATGTTTTGCCCTGTCTAGGTTTTTCAGCGCCCTTTAGATTTTCATTATATTTCAATGGTTTATATTAGGCAATTGTACATCCCATACACCCCAAAATATCCAGCTTCAACAGATGATTTTAGGGTTCCCATTCGCCTGAAAATTGACTCCATGTGATTTTATGTGCCATTCCAAAGTAATATATGACAGAGAAACTCAGATTTAGGCCCTTTTATATAGTTCTATGTCTAATATCTTATTGGCCCAGGGGTCTTTATCCAACAATACAGATAGGATTAATTACTAGCGGGGCTTACCATTAAAGGTGGGCTGGAGGGTCTGCCATGGCTATGAGGGTCTGCGCCATACAAGGCGAAACATGTCTGCCCAGACAAAAAGAACTGTGGCCCTTTAGACTTATTTTGTTATAACATTTGTGCATTACAATTGCTGGTCAGTTTTTATGTGAATGCTACAAGAATTAAATAAACTACGATTGAGTTTTTAACTGTAGAACTCTGAGCGAGTTTCATTGGATAAGGATCCGGTAAAATAATGGGAATTGGCCAGGCCATTGCCAGGCACGTGTTTGTTTCCTGTAGTAGGAACCAACTTGGTATACCAGCTCAAATAGAGTTTCTATGGTGGGATACAAAAAAACACTCCCTCCTTTTTTATTTTAAAATCCTCACTAAACTTAAATTGGACCAACAGCCTGGCACAGTTGGCAAAGAAAACTCCCCAAATTCCCCAGCCCCATCTGCATGCATGATACAGAATCATTGTCAGCACTTACACTCCTGCATCCACTCAAAGCTAAAATACCGCCTCACCAATTTTCTATTAGTAGCGGCCACTTTGGAGCTTCCTTCCCTGCATCCCAGCCGCACTGTTGCCTGGATTCAACTGACATAACTGATAATGCGCAGTAACAAGAAACCCACCACAGCAGGAGTTAGAAAAGGTAAATTTTAATGTGCAGCCATCAGAATTGCCCTGGGTATGGGGGCATATGAACACTCTTTATTGTTTAAAGCAGACCAATGAAGAAGAAAGGTAGGGGCCATTTTGGAGCTTCCTCTCCCAGCATTTCAGCCATGCTGCTGCCTGGATTCAACTGACAACGCACAGTAACAGGAAGCCCAGCAGCACTTCCTGTTTGCAGACAGCCTGCAAATGCATGAGCCACCATTTTGTTTTTTAAAATTTGCTGCAGCAGAAGTTAAAAAAATGTAAATGAATTTTTATGTGCAGCAATCTAAATTGCCCCGGGGAGGGGTGCATATGAGCACGTGTTGGTCTGGTTTAAGTCATTTTGACTGTTGGTCCACTTAAATACCAGGCAAGCTTGCCATGTAAAGTGAGAAGCTCTTGCAGATGGAGTGGGGAGTTAGCACACATGGATAACAATGGCAATTCCTTTCTCTATGCTTTATAAATACATGATAATATTATTAGTACACATCAATACAGTTTTATTTATATGATTACTTTTATTCATTCTTATGTTTGTTTTTTTAGATCTATGAAGATGGTCTAATGTCACAGTACATAAAACAATGGAGGGAAGGGGACAGCGCATTCTGGAGGGGTCCTTTTGGAGGCTTTCCATACACACCTAACAAGGTAATTTAACCCTTGAAGTGCCAGCCAACCTATAGATTTTGTCACCCTCTGTTGCCAGGCCATTTTTTACCATTTTGCACTATACGTGTTTTCGATTTTTGAAGGAATGTCCAGGGATTTCCAGTCTGGGCTTTATCATGAAACTTGTTTGTATTTTTTGTGCTATTTTTTTACATTTTTGTAGTGTTTTGTTTTTGTAATAAAATCATATTGCGTTTGAAAGCCCCATTCCTCGCCCACATACTATATAGTCTCTTGAAGAATACACCTCAAGCTTTCTCGTCGTACCAGGCTTGTTGTCATGGGTGCAGTTTTCTAGAAGTAATACATCGATGAATTCTTTGGTTGCACAGGGTTTCCCTAAAAAAAAATGAATAAAAAAGCAGAACCAAAGCCACATTTTCCTAAAAATAACAACATACAAACAAGAGAAAACAGGTTAAATCTGAAACGGCAAGGTCCCCCGAACCCCCGTACCCAACATGCATTGCTACTTTCAAGGGTACAGTTGCCAAACACCCCAAAGTAAAGCATGCACGTAAGAGTATTTTACTTAAAAAATGTCAGCTCTGCAGACAAAATGCACACCCGACTCTTTTTCAACCAGAACAAGCCTTTACATTTGAAATACTCCCCACAAACTATATATTCTCTGGAAGTACACACCTCAAGTTTTCTAGGTGTACCCAGCTTGTAGTGTAGCTTCTGGAAGTAATCCCTCGATTATTACCTGCTGTGTGAAACCATTGGGATGCTCGGTCATCTTACATGTCCGCTGACAGGCGCATCCCCGTTATCCCTGTAGCTGTGCGAGCTCCAATGCCAAGCCATTTAGGGTGAGGTGCTGAGTGGCACGCCCTCCACAGGGAATCCGGATATGCGGCAGCCAGCTGGTGGCGTGTCACCTGGCACCCAATGGGTGATCTCAAAAGGTGCCGGGTGGACTCGACCTGGAAAAGTTTTTTTCATTTAGACCGTGCCACCGCAAACCGGCAGCATCGCCCAAGGTACACATTTGTTTTTTTTTTTACTCTTTAAAATTTGTTGCTTTTTTTTCAAATAACATATTTTTTCAGAAAACAATATTGCATGTAAAAGCCCAATTTCTTCCAATTACACAATACCTCATATGTATCGTACCCCGCGTTCTACCCAGGAAACTCCCCAAACTAAAAGAGTGCCAACCTGGGCACCAGCTATGGGGGGCCTGTAGAACAGGGAGCATGGCCCCCAGCCCTGAAGGCTACAAGCCCCCATAGCTTTCGCGGCCCCTACTGCCCTCTGCCCTGGGCTTTGGGGAGGCAGGCAATGGGGGTGGGGGTTAATGGCAAGTTACCCGCTAGCCGCCGGTGACTTGCCAGTGAACTGGTATAAGGGCCTTATGGACCCCTTACCAGTTCACAAAGGGTTAACTGTAAAAAAAAAATAAAAAAACACACCACGGAGCGAGATTTAGTGAAAATAACGTTTTCTGTTCCTTACTCACCTCTGATCCTCCTGTTCCGATCAAAGATGACAGCCGTGATTGTTGCAAGCTGTGTCGGAAAGCAGGGGATTGGAGTCCCCTGCCTCTCCGCCCGCCCTGCAATGATCACTACTGGCATCTGAAAAAACTGCCGGTGTCCCGGGGCAGGGCTAGTGGCAGCGTCAGGAGCAGGTGGCCCTTTTTCGGGCCCTCTCCTGAAGCCAGAAGACCCTGGGGGAGTTTGGAGGGAGAGGACGGGTAAAGAGAAGACCGGGCCGGATCGATCGCATGGAGGTGAGTAGCTGGCACTTAACGGTAGGAGAGGCAGCTACATGAGAGGGTAAGGGTACTTATCCCTACATCCAGTCCAGGCCGTCCCATATCTCAGGATTAGGTGTTCGCCCCTAGGGGGCGCTTGACTGCTGTCCCTCCATCATTCCCCAGTCGTTCATCTTGCAGTTTGGCTGCACAAGATCGTTGGCACTCTCAGATATCGTCAGCAGAGCGTGGCCACATAGCCCGTCGGCCGCTGCGGACTCTTTCCATGGATCCTTTCTGACCCACTCCTGCCTCCCCTGGGCTGCTACAGGATCCGTGATGGTAGGGTCTGTGGCGTTCGGCAGAGCTCACGCCACAGGCTTATGGTGAGCCTGAGGGGGAACCACTATGTATGGTCCTGAGTGGACAGGACAAGATTAGCATTTTTTGTATGTGCCCTCCCTGCCCACAAGCTTTATTCTGTGTATTCACTGATGTGTTTGGTGATTTTACTAGCGCTCCTCACTGATTGCAGTGAGAAGTCTCTGGCTGCTTACTTACCTCCCTGCGTTCCCCTGTCGGGTGGCCGGGACGCGCGCCTCTCGGCTGTCGCGCCCTGCCGCATCAGCGTGTGCGGCGCTGGCTGTGAGAGACGGAGGGGGGGGCAGAGCGCGTGGCCGCACTCGTACATGCGGCAGCCCTCACGCCGGTCTTCCCGGAGCAGCCTCACTTTTCTAACATGATCCTTAAGGAATGGGAAAGGCCCAACAAGTTACCGTTGGTCCCTAAGGGTCTGGATAGGCGGTACCCCTTCCCTAATGAGTTGGTTCGATTTTGGTGTCACCCTCCCGAGGTGGATCCTCCCGTGTCGGGCTTGTCCAACACTACTGTTATGCCGTTGCCTGACAATGCTTTCTTACGTGACCCTGCAGACAAGCGCATGGATCAGCTGGTCTACCATGCCTTCACATTTGCTGGTGCCCTCTTTCGGCCTGCGTGTGCCTCGGCAATCGTCTCATTAGCCAACATGAGAAAGGTGAGACACCTTGTGACTAGAGCTAAGGCTCGCAAGCGGGCTGAGGAGTATAAGGAACTCAAGGCTTGCTTAGATTTCATTGGCTTTGTGGTTACTGCCATGGATGATGTGGTCAAGCTTGGTGCCAGGATTTCGGCCTTGTTTGTTGCTCTGCCCGTTCGCTCTGGCTGAAGCAGTGGTCGGCAGATGCGGCTGCCAAGAAGTCCCTCACAAGTTTACCTTTTGTGGGAAGCCGGCTGTTTGGGGAGCGCCTGGACCTTCTGGTCAAGGATGGGAGACTCCCTCAGAGAAGGAAGCCTGCTCGGTCCTTTCAGAACCCCTCTTCCTATCATTCCTTTCGAGGAGGAAGAGGTTCTTCTTTTCCCGGTGCCCGCAGAGATACTTGGGGCAGAGGTAGGTCCCGCGGCCGACCCAACCCCTCATGGGGAGCTAAGTCCAAACCCCCTACCAAGCCCTCCCAGGAATGAGCAGGCACCCTCACCCATCCGGGTGGGGGGGATGGCTTCTGCTATTTGCTCAGATCTGGAGGCGTCACGTCTCGGATCGGTGGATTCAGGAGGTAGTGTCCTCCGGTTACAAGATAGAGATGGCAGCCAGGCCGTCCACAAAATTCCTCCATTCAAGGATATCCCGAAGCCCGCTAAAGGCTCAAAACTTAAGAACGTCTGTTCAACACTTCCTGCGGATAGGTGTGATTTGCACTGTACCCCTGCAGGAACAGGGTCGGGGATTCTATTCCAATCTGTTCACGGTTCCCAAGAAGGACGGAACGCTAAGGCCGATCCTGGACCTTAAGGGTCTCAACAGGTTTGTAAGAGTCAGACATTTCCGCATGGAACCGTTGCGGTAGGCGGTGAGATTGCTTCGGCCCGGCGACTTCATGACCACAGTGGATATCAGGGACACTTATCTGCACATTCCTATATTCCAGGGACATCCGAAGTTCTTGAGGTTTGCACTGGAGGATCAACATTATCAGTTTGTAGCACTCCCATTCGAGATTTCCTCAGCCCCCCGTGTGTTCACCAAGGTGCTGGCGGGCATCATGGCTATTCTGAGGAGTCGGGGTATCCATGTGTTACCCTATGTGGACGATTTGCTGATTTCGGCCCGGTCCCTTCGGCAGGCCGAGAGCGATACTCGGACGGTGCTGTCAACCCTGGAAGTCTTTGGTTGGGTAATCAATTACTCCAAGTCGTTCATCACTCCTTCAACGGTGAGATCCTTCCTGGGAATAACGATAGACACCGTTCAGGTCAAGGTCTTTCTGCCACAGCAGAAGGTTTTGGGTCTCCAGACGCAAGTGCAGGCCTTGCTGTCTTGTCAGCAGCTGTTGGTACATCTGGGGATGTGATTGGTGGGACTAATGGTGTCATGCTTCGAGGCAGTACCCTTCGCCCAATTTCACATGAGACCTCTTCAATTGAACCTGCTGACCGGCTGGAATCGGGCGCAGGAATCACTGGAACAAGGCTTTTCTCTTTCCACCCTGGCCAAGCAGTCCCTTTTGTGGTGGTTGGACTCCCGGAACCTGTTGGCGGGCAAGTCCTTTCTGACTCCTCATTGGGAGATAGTTACCACGGATGCCAGTCTGACAGGCTGGGGAGGCGTTTGGCAGACCCAAAAGATCCAGGGTCAGTGGGGTCCGCAAGAGAACCGTTTACCCATAAATCTCTTGGAGCTGAGAGCAATCCAGTTGGTTCTTCTACGCTTGACTCCCCATTTAAGAGGACATGCGATCCAGGTCCCCTTGGACAATCAGACAGCTGTGGCCTACATCAACTACCAGGGCGGGACTCGGAGCAAGAGATCCCTCAAGGAGGTAACACAGATTCTGACTTGGGCAGAGGAGAATGTTCCCTGCATCTCGGCGGTCTACATCCCTGGGGTGGAAAACCAGGAGGCAGACTCCCTGAGCAGGAGTTTCCTGTGCTTGGGGGAATGGTCTCTCAGCAGCGAGACTTTTCAGGCTCTGTGTCTCCGCTGGGGCCAGCCGGACGTGGATCTTTTTAACAAGTTCACACGCTTCCAAGGTTCGTCTCCCTCTCAAGAGATCCTCTGGCCATTGCAACAGACGCACTGGCGATTCCTTGGACGCAGTTCAAATTTCTGTATGCATTCCCTCCATTTCCGCTCCTGGGCAGAGTGCTGCGCATGTAGCCAACCATCCTGGTGGCTCCTCGCTGGCCGAGAAGGAGTTGGTTTGCAGACATAGTCCAGATGTCAATAGATCACTACATCATGCCCAACGACCCGGGGCTTCTCACACAGGGGTCGCTGCGGCACCCCAATTTACAGACGCTGGCTTTGATGGCTTGGCTATTGAGACCGCTATCCTGACGGAGAAGGGGTTATTGGCCATGGTCATGCACCCTATGATTCAGAGAAATCTTCCATAATATACTACAGAGTTTGGCGGGCCTATATTGCTTGGTGTGAGGCCAAGAGCCTTCCTTGCCGAAAATTAGCTATTTCTAGGATTCTGGAGTTCTTACAACACAGCTTAGACTTGGGCCTCCAGCTGAGCACCCTCAAGGGTCAGGTCTCTGCTTTAGCCATCTTTTTCCAGAAGTCCATTGCTAACCATAGGTTGATCAAGACTTTTTTTTCCAGGGAGTTACCCATGTCCGGCCACCGCATAAGTCAGTATTACCAGTTTGGGACTTGAATTTAGTACTATCTGTTCTCCAGGGTCCTCCTTTTGAGCCTTTGAGCGATGCTGTATTGTCTATATTGACTCTCAAAGTGGTCTTTCTGGTAGCAATCACCTCGGTGCGTTGTGTATCTGAGCTGGCCGTGCTTTGTATGAAAACACCCTACTTTGAGCTGCACAGGGATAAGGTGGTTTTTCGCTTCAATCCTGATTTCTTACCTAAGGTCGTTTCTCCCTTTCACCTTAATGAGGAAGTTGTCTTACCTTCCTTGTGTCCAGCACCGGCTAATTCCAAAGAACTTTCCATGCTTTGGATGTGGTCAGAGCCATAAAGTATTACATGGCTGCAACTGAATCCTTCAGGAAATCGGATTTGCTCTTTGTCCTAACAGAGGGCTCTAGGAAAAGATTGCTACGACCAAGTCCACTCTCAGTAAGTGGATCAGACAGGCGGTGGTACAAGCATATTCTGCCAGGGGGAAGGAACCCCCTTTTCGGATCACAGCTCATTCTACCAGAGCTATTGGTGCATCTTGGGCTTTTCAGCACCAGGCATCGGTGGAGCAAGTTTGTAAGGCCGCAACTTGGTCTTCTGTTCATACTTACAAAGTTTTACAAGTGGATGTCAAGGTCTCAGCTGACGCTGTTTTTGGCCGAAAGGTGCTTCAGGCAGTAGTGAAATGAACTACATGCTGTTCCGCACTGGGGATCCCGCCCATATGGACACTGCTTTTGCTATGTCCCAATCATGAGATATGGGATGGCCTAAACTGGACGTAGGGAAAAATACAATTCTGTGAAACTTACCTGTAGAATTGTTTTTGGATACATCCAGTCCAGGCCGTCCCACCCCGCCCTTGTGTTCATTATGTCCTGTATGCCTGTTATGGTGATCAACCATTTTTGTTCATAGGACACTGTTTTTTTTTTAGTTGTTTGCTAGAGAGAGTACAAACTGAAGCTATGTGAAGTAACATGGTTTCTTAGGCCTCCCAGCCTGCCCTCCTTGTTGAATACTGCTTTTAAACCACTAGGGAATGATGGAGGAACAGCTGCCTTTATAGGGGGCCGGGAGGAGCTACATCTTTGATCTTGCAGTCAAGCGCCCCCTAGGGGCGAACACGCAATCGTGAGATATGGGACGGCCTGGACTGGATGTATCCAAAAACAATTCTACAGGTGAGTTTCACAGAATTATATTTTTCAGGGGCCCTGTTATCAGCTAGCAATACTTGCTGTAATCTCTGAATTTCTGTTTGTGTGTGAACAGAACATTTACTTTGCCTGTTCTAATCCACTGCTTTGAGTACTAGTTCTTTTCACTTTTTAAAGAACAATTATTATTAGCCCCCGTTTACACCTATACAAACGCAGATGGAATCTCAATTCTTTAAATCACCCCCCCTCCCCGTGTCTGCTCAGAAAACTTTCAAGCACACTATTGTGTCTTGGACATACAAATCACAACCCTTGACCCATCCTTTAAAGTTTCAGTTTGGTGCCTGTCATTTCCTAAACATATATAGTGAACCATATGATGAAACAGAGTTTGTGCACTTGACAGCTTTGAAGGCAGACACATGATGCCCCTTTCCCCTGTCTGCTAAGCCCTGTCACCTTCTGCTGACATCCATCAGCCATAATGCTTTGCGTGGCAGGTTATAGTATTGTAGCAAGTAGAGTAAATCTAGAGCAGTGCTAACTGGGTTTTGGGGCTTCCTTTGGTGTATTGGCAGATAGGCATCTTGATCTAGGGGTGGAGATGCAGCATTTCCCATGGGCAAAAAATAAATTGACCTAAAGTCCAATATATATACATTTCAACTGGGGTATTAAATAAAGTTGGTTGCAGTCTTTACAGATGTATTTTTGTTCATCTATTTCAGATTGGTGAGATTATTTTATGCTTGACTCTTATTGCCCTGCAGTGCTATAAAGATTTTTTCCTGCCACAAAGCAGCAAAGGATGCTAGGAGAAGGTAGAAATAAATAGTCAATAGTCAAAATTGACTGGAGGCACCCTAAGCATAGCAGCTTTGAGGCATCCCGATTTGAATACCCTGCTTAAACCGCTGTCCAGAAAGTCTAAAGCGGACCAAAACCCAAATTTTTATCTAGCATCTCCTGAATTGCTCCTCCCGTGAAGAGCACCTTTTGGCAATTTTAGCTGCTCCTGCTTCACTCTACTCCTAGCTCATGTGGCTTATTAAAGCTGTAAATCCTTTTCAAGTTATTGCCACTGTTGTGTGTGGCAGTGATGTCATTGCCGCACCTTTGCAATGACTGATCTCCTGCCATCTCAGAGAGGGACAGAAAAAAATCAGTGTTCCAGGACAATTGGGTAAGCAAAAATATCCATTTCTAGTTCTGCACACTCAGAAGGGAGTATTGACAGGGGCTTTGTCCAAATGTATTTCACAAGTTCTGTGTTTTGATCTGCTTTATTAGCAGATCACCAATACAGGTTCACCCTACATACATTATGCACATGCGGGCACAGCAAACGCCATTGGCTGCCGGCCGTCACATACACTGCAGATGTGGCATAAATTGCAGAAGCGGGGATTAATGGGCATACTGGTATAAGGCCTTCCAAGGTGGCAAGGAGCAGGGAGGCATCTGAATCGGGATACTTTTGTGCTACTGCCCATATGGGTAGACTGGAGGTCCTCTTTAAGAGCCTATTTCTTGAGAAAGCCTGAGGGATCGTTTACATCTCTTCATCTCATATTCCCTTCCATTTAAAAAATCCTAGAGTTTTCCTTTAAAGTAAATCAGTCACCTAGAGGGCCTAAAATGATAGTTAGAGGCTTCTGTGCAAGTGGAACTGACTAGGCCAATATGCTGGTCTGACTTTTTTTTCAGAAAAGTGCTTGGGGGGGGGGGGGGGGGTAATTTAACAGCATAAAAGCAGGAATAATAACTTGCATTATGAAAGTTTCTATACACGCTGTGTTTTAGAGGGGTCAGATAAGGTGACAGAGGCTCCTCAAATCCCTGCATTTTCTCAGGTGTTCAGTGATCGTTGTCCTTCAGGAATTTCTAGGCAGATCTCTGCTAAATCTGTGAAATCTTCTTGGTGTCCTCATTAGCAATAGTGGGGGTGCAGATGATATATATGTGCATGTCTCTATCTTTCCTCTTAGTATGGAGAGCTGCTTCTGCTGTGCGCAGGGACCGGGCTGGCACCAATGATCCCAATCCTGACCCATGTGACTGACAACGAAGATGACGAAACCTTCACCACCTTAGTCATTTGTTTCCGGACTTTTCAAAACATTTACCTGAGGAATTATCTGCAGGAGCAGGCCAAGTTTTGGAATGTCAGAGTATTTTATGTCTTCAGTCAGGTAAGTAATTTTTTTTTATCTGTCTCTCAGTTGTTTGTCGTCAGTAATGGGACCTACATTTTGTTTGGAACCATAGTTTATTAAAGTGGAACAAAACCACCAGCAGGTTTCCAGGGCTTTCCCCCTGGCTTTTCCCCAGGGCCTCCCAAATCGGAATGCCCCACTGTGTGAACCCCCCCCCCCCCCCCCCCCCCCGGGCGCCTGTACACACTCGCCTTTCCCCGATCAACAGCGCATGCACTGAAATGCACGTTATCTGGCAGACGGCTCTCATTGTTGCTGCCGCATCCCCTGCATTCCCAGCCGTGCTCGCTCCCACGCCAGCCATGTTAATTATAGTCAATGAGAGCTGTTTGGCAAAAGATGTAAACATAGCAAATGGCTCTCAATAGCTGAGCGCCAGCATATGCGCCGTTAGACCAAGGAGATGTGAGTTTAACTGGGCGAACTCGGGGTTTCACACAGTGGGGCATCCCCATCAGGATGCCCCATGTCAGCAGGACAAATCCAGAGAAAGTCAGAATCCTGGGTTTTGTTCTGCTAAGTATATAATGAACCCATAGCTAAGCAAGAGCACACTGGAGCCTGTAGCAGTAGTGCATAATTGTACGCTACCATTTAACCTTTCATCAGAGCACCAGCAAAACCAAAAAGAAAAGGGGCAAGGGCAGCTGTAGTCTCTGCCTGTCCCCTGAGGTTTATTGCTGGTTCACTGATCTGTATAGATGTTTTTACTTTATCATGCAATGCTTTGTGGCGCGTACAGTAGAATTAAAGTTATACTAAAGGCAAGCCCGATTGTTGTCTCATTGCCACTGCCCAAACATCAATCTGTAGTTCCAACGTTATTTGTAAGTATTAGAGCATTGGTGATGCAGAGAAAAAATTCGGAGAAACAGCGGGTGTGGCAACAGCGATGTGATGTCAGCACACTGTGTGGTTCATATATCACAGTAAACAATTAAGTGCATTGTTGTGCATCTAGTTATAACTGCCAGCACACAGTGTGATCAGAAAAAAGAGGGTGAGATATGCTGCAGGCTAAGAGCCTCTCCAGCCTGCCGGCACATAGTGTGACTAGAAAGGAGGGTGGGGTTTCATAGCTGCAGAGAGAGGCAGCCAATCAGGATATTTTTGGAGAGAGTGGGATGTTCCTGGTCCACTGAAGGTTGATTGAAGGTCCAGGTCAGTGGGGTGGAGACTGAAAGCTAAATGAGGAAGTGATTTCATAACTAAGTAGACCGACACAGTAGGAAGGAGAGCTCTGGAGGCACTCAATGTAAGGTAAGCTACTCATATTTATTTTTTAACTCTTGACTTGCCAACAACACCAGTTTTTGTACGGCCCAGGGGACAGGCAATTGGTGCTCAGGAGAAATGGTACATTCAAACACCTGGCTTTCTTTGGTTGTTTATTTGTTTTCCTTTTCAGTATGTAAAAAAACTTGGCTGAAATATTTTTAATCCCCGTTTCGCTATCCACCGTTGTTGTACACATTTGTAATATTAGACAGATTTTTGCAATAGCTGTGCTTTAAAGCATTTTTTTTAATTTATGTCTGTATATTTTCTCTTTAAAGCGGACCAACACCCTCCAGGGAAATATGGACCATCGGATTTAATCAATAACACAATAAAGATTTCTGGGCATAAATGTCCTCTCTCCTTTTGTAGGCCCTGGATGCAGCGTGGGGGAAAGATTAAAAAAAAAAAAAAAAGTAAAATGATTAGGGGTGTTGGTCCGGTTTAATCCTGAGGAAATGGGAATACATCTGGAACGTTTTTAGGTTATTTCACAAATAACATTTTGTAATAGTTTATACTATTCTGAATTGTCTCATGCACTAATACACTGATTAAAGTGGACCAAAGCTAGTATATTTTACTATCCCAGGTTTTGGTCCGTCCCCCTGGGGAACCCGATTGGGGATTCCCCGCTGTGTGACACCCCACTATACATACCATGCTGGCATTGCCACGGTGCAGGCATGGCTGAAGACGCTGAATGGGAGCCTAGCTGCACTAGTGATCAGCACCCCCTGCATCCTTGTGTGTGTGTGGCCATGCCAATCATTTAGTTATGTCGGGCATGGCTCACAGCCCGAGAAACATGCAGGATGCCTCCGTCAGCCACGCATGTGCAGTGGCCTTGTTTGCAAGTTAAGAATATTGGCCCGCTGGCAGGGTTTCCTAAATCGAGAGATCCCAGGGGTCTTATTGACGCTTGGTCCAGTTTTGGTCTACCTTAGATGAGCTATTCATCTTAGTATAAAGTAGTATGTCTAATTAATTGTGTGTTATTAAAAATCCATATAAACACCTTGGCTAATGAGGAGTCATTTATGCACCCGACCCAAATAAAACTCCTGGCAAGCTTGTGCTCTTCTTCTCCTGGTTACTGAGTGTGTCAGGGGTGACAGAATGCCCCCCCAATTTCCTCTTCCTTTCATTAGAAGAAAGAAACAAGCCTGGCTGGATATTTCTTGGTGCTGGGGGTATAATTGACCCTTCCTCCCGCCATCCAGCATATTTATATAGGTTTTTATAATTTTTCCTGATAGTTCTCCTTTAAAGCGGACCTTCACCCCGATTAAGAGCATATCTTATATGTTTCCCCCACCCTGTACATACAGATTGCTCACATTAAAAATCACCCTACCTGCATCTACTGCATGTTATGAACCTTTAAACATCCAAGATGGTCGCTCTGAATTCTGGGATTGCTGTCCTATCCCTGACCCCAGCTCAGCTCGGTCTTAGTTTTTTAGTTTAAATCATGCTGAAGGTTCAGTTTAAGCTACAGACTGCAAGCAGAAAAGGGATCCATCAGTGTTTGGCCTGGAACAGCCCATTCCTGTCTGGTATAACCTGTGCTTTATGTTACAGGAAAAGTCAATAGAGGACCTACCTATGAGCTATCGGGAGATCTCCAAGATTGGACGGGTCAGCTCCAGCTTCCTGGAAATGGTGTTGGACACCTGCCATCGAAAACCTTTCACACTCATTTGTGGCTCGGTTTCTTTTTCTGAAGACATGACACACATGCTGAAGGAGCTAGGGCTGAACCAGGACTCCATCTTTTCTTTTTAACCCTTTGACAAGTGAAACATCATTTATGGCCTTTTTTTCTTTTTAGAGAGAGCGTGGGGAATAGTTAGAGCTATAGTTGGAGGCTCAGTGCTTGGGCATTATACTAGACTCGGTTCTGTCATTTACACCTCAGGTTAACTACCTGCCTCAACGTAAATTGGACCTGTCACCAGGATTTTAACTATCCTGGCCATAGGTTCATCCCAAACTGGGATGCCCCACTGTGTGAAACCCTCCAGATCGGCCACTCTACTCCCATGGCATGCGATGGCTCTCGTCCAATCAGCGCTTTATGCTGTGCATTAGTATGAACGTGATTAGTTTGAACGGTGTGACAGCATAGGAAGCACCCCCAAACTATCTGAATGGCTGCACACACAGCTGCATGGATGCGGCAAAGGCTCGCATTTACAGCATGGGCCTGGTAAAATGTAAGGGGGCTCACACAGTGGGGGCACTTAGGCATTGGCGGTGATATATCCACTTTGAAACATCTCTCACATCTGTCCTGTCCTTAGCTATGACATCACTAATGCTTGTGGATGCCCTGATCCTATCCTAACCAGACTACTGAAACACCCACCCCTGTGGTATACCATTGAGGAGACTGCAACCTCTTCAGTCTATTCTAATTTGTGGTGCTTGCCTAGAAATCCTGTCCCGCTCTGCTGAGCTGATTGGGGGACAGGATGAAGGAGAATGGCATTGGCTGAACAAGTAAACCCCGATATATCGGCCATTTCTTCTTCAATTTAAAAAACAGTCTAGGACGATGCCAAATGCAGCAATGGTGTAACAATTACCTTTGCCTGTAGTAGCACTTTAAGCCAGACAGTGATATTTATTGCAACATATTTTCTTTTGTTTTCCCAGTATTTATGGACTGACTATTTTGTATCTGTATCACACAGTTCAGATTATTCAATATAAAAGTTGACCCTCGGGTTTATCCCGTTGTGTTACAGAGAGCATCTTTTAACATAAAGTCTGTCTGGTCTGTGCTTTTCTATTTTCCTTACGTTTAAAAGGACAACTATTATTAAACACACGTAAAAATGAAAGGCTAGAATATAATAGACTAAAATACTTACTTAAATAAAACAAAATCTTCCTGGCTGTACTTTTTTGCCACTTGAAGTTTGGGGGGAAAGTCAGCAGATTGTGAAAGGACTGAGCAGCCCGGGGGAGAGACAGAATATATCTGCTCACAAAGCTTTGAAGCACAGTGACCTGTAACGTCACAAACAGTGACAGGAAAAACAAACTTCAAATGGGTTGAGGCTTGTGTACTTGAAAGCCCTGTGAGAAGACACATGCTGCCTCCCCCTGTAACTTTCATATCTAAAAAAAAAGTAGGTCACATTTTAATTAAATTAGAGAAAAGGTTTTCTTTCTGAGATGTACAAAGTGTTTAGCATTTTGGTTTTGCAAATTCTCTCATTACTATATGAATAACAACCATGTTGGGAAGGTATGTTCTTAGGCCACCTGCACACATAAGCGTGTGAAGGAAATCACTAGTGCACATAGGTTAGACAATTGCAGGGTGGGAATGGTCAATAGAAATCTAAAATGAAAAGGCTGTTCACCTGCACAATCAGTCTCACAGCCAGGAAAATAGAGACAGCCGCTCTTAATGTAGAACCAAAGAAAAGGTTTCCAGGTCCAGGATACCCATAAAACCATTTATTAATTAAAATCTCCATTGCCCCTTAAATCAAATACACATTACTCATTTCAGAGGGCACCCCCCCTTAGTCATATGTGTTACAAGTGAAATACAATTCATTAAATACATAAAGTACCTGTGTCCGCACACCTCCTCCAGGGTTGCTGAGCCAACGAGAAAGAGGAGAAGAGAAACCCGGTGAGGTGTGCTTCTGCAAGCGGAGGAAGCATGTCTGCATTGTGTTCCACAAGCTGAACAGGAAGCATCTTGGAACAGGGTGGGAATGGTGCAAGTACTTAGGCCCTTATTTATCAAGGGCTAGCGCCAGGTAGTGTCTGACGAGCGCCAGGTAGCGCCAGCTAACGGCGGCTACCGACTCAAGTACGCCCGGCGGCGGTCACAATGACGCATTTATCACGCTAAATGAGGCTAGCGCCGGCGAGAGCGACAGCTAGCGCGGGATTCATCATGTAGCCGACTGCAACGAACAGCGCCGCTGCTAATCCCATCACAGCGCCAGGTATGACCTGTCGCTCCCTCGCGATGTCCAATGCATTTCAATGGAGCAATCTTTAATTAATCATAATTAATTCCTATTAATGTTTATTTTTTTTTTTAATGTCAAAAATTCTGTGACCACTTCTGCAATGTTAGGATTTTTTTTTAAGGTAAAAATAAAAAAAAAAATTTGTGCAGAATTGATATTACAGGTCTGATATTAATGTATTCATATTACAAAATGTTTAGAAAAACTTGTATAATTTTACAATCAAAAAATATGGTTGTTTGGGGGTTAAAAACTATTTTACACCCATCGCCGCCAGCGCTCTGGGGTTTAAACAAGGAATTCACAGCGCGAAAAAATTTGGAGCGTGTTTTGTTAATGAATCTGCAGCAAGCCGTTCGCTCTGGCCATTCGTTGTCAGGCGCACCCATACAACGCTGAACCTGTGAAACAGCGACCCCCCAGCCCGTATTCAACATTACCGCACACCGACTGGGTCGCTGTCAACAAGCAAACCCCGGCCAAGCACAGCGAATGCTAGCTGGCGCTGTGAAAATCACGCTACTGGCGCTCATCTGTCGCTACCTGGCGCTATTAATGAATCGGCCTCTAAGTGTGTATGAGGCCTTAGTAAGCCCCCATTCACACAGATGCAGATGCCGTTTCTGTTCCAGTTGCAGCTTAGGTGCAGTATAAAGACAGGTGTGAAGGTCACCAAAGAGGAACAGAAAGGGCAGATTTAAGAATACAAAAAACATTTTGGTTTAACAACCCCCCCCCCCCCCCCCCAGTTTAAGCATTTACTTAGGGGGCATCCCAGTAAGTCCCAGACTTACTACGACAATTACTTACCCAGTGACTCTGGCAGACCTCCTCTGCTGGTGGGGACGCCCAGGGCAGTGGGATCCAGAACGCTGTGGCATAGCAAGCTGCTGAGCAGTGATGAGGGATTTCATAACAAGGTGCATATACAAACTTGATTACCGTACTCATAATGTCCTTCCTACATGCAACACAATTGTCCTTTCACTATTCTAAAAATCAGAAATGTTCAACATAGCCCAAGTGAGACAGATTTTTCCCCCTAAATGAAAACTTTTAAAATCCTATTTGGAGGAAATTGATTGAATAAAGAAAATTAGATGTGAATATAAAATCACGTGAGACCAGCATGAATTGCTATAAAACTTTCAGTTCCGATTTTATAATCGACAGGTCCTTACACAACACATATACACCTCACCCTATGTTCAGTCAGCAAATGTATCTGTTGGTTTGTGTATATTTTATTGTGGCTGTTTTTTTTTCTGTAAGTCTCTACTGTTGCCTCAGTTGCCCCTAAGGTAGGTCACCTACGTTGAGGTAAGTTTCTTAAACCTGCAGTAGGGCAATGAATCTTACTCGAAATAGACGGCGTACACGGTCACCACACAGAACATGCTGGTGTTCTGGTAGCTGCAGGAAGTGAAGTTATCCGAGTAAGAGTCCCACAGGCATTGGCTGGTCACTAAAATGTCCTCTTGGTCTTTACTCCCAAAAGCCAGGTTGCAGATGAGCTTGTAGCGAGGAGGCGTGTGCCTACGCACCATTTTCTTGACGTCCTCGCACAGGTTCCTGGTCAGCTCTCCAGATGTATTTGGGTCATATGTGATATTTCTTAGCCTTGCTGTGAGAAAATCCTGGATGAGATCTTTCACCAGCTCATAAGGGAATCTCTGCTTGGGGTTTGCAGAACCAGAGGGGACCTAAATGAAAACAAAGTGTTACTGAGCTATGTATCTGTAGGAATAATAAGAATCTTTATATAGCAGCAACATATTCTGCAGAGGGTGCAAACAGGGTAATAAATGACATAACAAAGACGCTTAAACCAATGGAACAAAAGGAATGGGGGCCTGCTTACAAGCCAATTGGACTTGCTTTTCACTGGTAATCGGATTGGACATACTGTGCTGATAAAATGCAGTTGCCTAAACTCGCTGCCTGGGCAAAAACAAAAAGTATACTTACCTAGAGCAGCAACTTTGTTACCATTTGTACTCGTATCATGGTGGTCTGCCCCAACTGGACCCCTCTATCTAAAATAGAGTGTGTACCCCTGAAATAGCTTGGAATGCCCTCTCTGTTACAGGAAATAGACTGGTGGGCTCCAGGCACTGTGATGGAGGCAGGGGCAAAGTCTAATCCACCTATTTGCTTGCAACATAGCGGGACAAAAACTTGAAAGTATTTACTAAGGTTAAATTACCAGCACCTTGAAAATGTCTTATTACCCCTTGAACTTTTCCACATTTTTATATGTTATAACCACAGACATAAATGTGTTTTATCCAGATCTTATGTGATAGAGCAACACAAAGTAGCAAGTTTTTGTGATTTGTAAAGAAAATGATACATGCTTTTCCAAATTAGAAAAAAATGGGACGTGCATATCTATTCAGCCCTTGTAGTCTGATATTCCTAAATAAAATCCAGTATGACCAATTGAATTCTGAGCTCAGCTACTTAGTAAATAGAATCCACCTGTATGTAATTTAATCTCAGTATAACTATGGCTGTTTGGCGAAGGCCTCAGGTGTTAGAGAACATCAGTGAACAAACAGCATTATGAAAACCAAGGAACGCACCAGACAGATCAGGAAAAAAGTTGTAGTGAAGTGTGTTGCAGAGTTAGGTTTTAAGCAAAAATTGCCCTAGCTCTGAACATCCCCAGTAGCACTGTTCCAATAGGTGTGAATGCCTTTTCAAGGTTCCCATGGCTCTCATGCCACACTGCCTGACAATCTTGTTGTTTTGAATGCTAGCCGGCCCAGCAATTTAAATAAAGCCAGGTTGCCACTGCGGATGCTGCCAGAAGTGCTGGGGCTGGGTGAGTTATTTTTTGTTTTAGCCCCGCCCCCTCCCCACACTGGGGCCCTGGTGCTTATACACAGGTATGTTTTTTTGAAATAAAGATATACATAGAACAGAAGTAGGTTTGAATTTTTGTACTTTAGGGCAGCACTGCATGTTATGGGATTTTTGCCATTAAATGGCAGCCACAACTGTAGAAGAGAAGACAAGAAATAACCAATAGCACTCTTCTGTGAGATTAAACTGGCAGATAGCAACTGCTGGAAGTTAAGGCATTCATGCTTTGATTTATGCCGTGCCGTGCATAAATAAATATCACTTTCAGATGACACTGGTGACAAAGCAACACTGTGCGTATTATGGCTTCTAAAGTGCAGTAATGACTACAACATAATCTCTGTTTCTCTCCTGACGTGACGGTCAAATTGGTCGGAGCATGTTTATCTGTGCTGTGGATAAATCTAAATACATAAGGCTTTAGATATCGCTTGGATCGAGCGGAGTCCTAGTAACCACCCCGTGTACAACAATGATAACAGCGTATATGTGACGCAGGTTAATGCTGTATTGCCTCAGTTGGAAAATAAGCGAGACAAACAGAAAAGGGTCAGGCTATAGCGCTAGGCCATAACCGGCACAGATAATGGCGATAACACTGTAATGTTTTCTTAGTGATCCTTTATTCTGGGATTACCTCGCAGTTTCCCTTCAAAAGGAGCCTGGCTTTTATGTAGGCCGGCTTATATCAAGAAGGAAAGGGCTGCTGTTTATTCCATTGTGCTGTAAGTTTTGCATGTCCAGAATAAACAGGCTTTAAAGACACGGCCATTTAATTCCTCGTTTGCACACCTCACAAACACCCGACACACCTTGTGTACCTAGGCACTGTTGCTGACGGCCAGAAAGCCAAGCTGCCTGCTGATGGCCTGCTTGACCCCAGCTCACACTCACAAACTAATCAGCCAAACTACGGTTATGGGGTGACTACCCAATCCTGGTAATATAGAGGTTGTGGAGGTTCTTTCCCCCCCCTGATTGTAACTAAATATATCCTTGAGGTGTACAGTATCTGTATATATAAGTCAAGGAAACTGTATCAACATAATTAACATGCAAGCAAAATATTCATAGACTGTATATTTTATAAGGATGGCCTCTGTGGTTAATAGTAACACCAGCAACACTATTGCAGCCATTATCTTTTTAAAACACATCATTAGTGACTAGTCATGGGCAAGCTGGGAGAGTCTGGCCAGCATGATGAGGAGTTTATCTGATGCTATTCAGGAGTAAGTAACTCAACAATATGCTTCCCATTCTGAACATCAATTTCCTGAACCAATGACAATGGGGTAAATGTGTAATTGGATATTAAATGACTGCCTGTCCAAAGTATTATTTTAAACATTAAACCCACCTCGATCCACACCCTGCAGCATGCTTGTTCTCTCCACCCTGCATGCCCCCATTGACCGACAGAGCAGGGATGCCACCGGAGGGCCGCACATGTGCCTTGTGAGGTGGAAGTGAATTATGGGGACAAAGCGTGGGGGGAGGGCACTTTGGGGAACATCCTACATCAGGGAATCAGCTGGCCCCACCGTCTTTTAGAACGTAGAGCTGAGTATAACAGGTTTTGTTTAAAGTGGACCAAAACCCAGGATTTTGACTATCCTGGGCTTTTGTCCCCGATTGGGGGGGGGGGGGTGCCCCGCTGTGTGAAACCCCCCAGATGCTGACTCACCTATTCCAGGTCCTACGGCGCATGTGCAGCCGCTTGTCCAATCAGCGTGCTCGGAGCCGCTGACATCACGTTGTCTTAGCCTTCATCTAAGGCCAGTGGCTCTGAGCACGCTGGCGGCTGCATCCCCCACTACCCTCTAACAAGGAGCGTGCCCGCGCCGGCCATACACACGCCCTGCAAGAGGGATTGCGGGGATGTGGCTCGCGCATGCGCCGTTGGACCAGGAAACAAGATAAATGTATGGGGTGACCTGGGGGTTTCACATAGCGGGGCATCCCGATTTTGGATGCACCGGGGGAAGGAGAATCAATCGGCCCAGGAATCTTATATATTCCCAAGCCAATTGGCGTGGGTTTTGGTCAACTTTAAGGTGCCACTGCCCAATGACTAGAACTTTTTCATAGTCCATTATGTACAGGACTTACCTGTTCATTGACAATCGTTATTGGCTTGCGATTTGGCGTGCGCGATCTAGTTTTTCTCCGCAAAGCAGCTCGATTCTGAAAAAATTCCATATAACATGTTAAAATAATGCTATTTATCCTTATCTACTTTACTGACCCTTAAAGGGACTGTAAGCTCAACAGCAATAATAAGGCAGCAATAGCTCATCCGAATCCAGTCCCATGTGCCTCTCGTCTGTTTCCTGCAGTGGTCTCAAAGATTTGCCCCTTCTTTCAATTTCATTTCTCCAAGACCATGCAAAAAAAGTGGTCTCTGGTCCTTAGAGCTTTCAGGGTGAGTGAGCCTGGCAAGCCACTGTGGTCCCAGAGCTGTCTCTGACCACAGCAAAGTATGATCAATATTCTCAATTAACCATGACATGCCCTTCCCAGCTCAGACATGACCCAGAAATTGAAGCAAAGGAAGCAGCTAAATCTAAAGCTTTTCCTAAAATACATAATGTATTTACATATAATCAGACATTTTGAGATGCCTTGAAATGGCTTACTTTACACTATTCCTAAGGGGGATAAGACTGAAGGAGGTGAAAGTGTGCCTGGACAGGGACATTAAGTCCCAAATCCTACCCTTTTGGTAGAGATTCAATTTGATAGCCTTACTTCCTATCTGTAGTCACAAAAAAAGGAAATCTATGACTGTCAGAGCAACCAGAGTCACTGTAATAGAGAAACTCTATTATAATGACAACAATGAATTTTCTATTTAAAGCGGACCTTCACTCTGAATAAGAGCATATCTTATATGTTTCCCACACCCTGTACATACAGATTGTCCACATTAAAAATCATCCTACCTGCATCTACTGCATGTTATGAGGCTTTAAACATCCAAGATGGCGGCTTATGGAAGCCGCCATCTTATCAGGCAGCCTGCAAACAGGAAGTGCCTCCTGACTGTGCTGCTCTGCATTCTGGGATTGCTGACCTTTGCAAACTTGTTCTGGGCTAGGTTTTCCCGAGAAAATATTTTAGGCTCAGCGCTGCGACCACACCCGAGACTTTGTGAATTTTTAAAGCTATTTATTCATCTAATCAATAAAAACAATTTTTTTATATACTATAGAAAACATAAATTTAGCATCATTTGTTTCATATGCTCTATTACATTACAGCATTTCATCTCTGTCAAACACTCTCGGCGGGCAGACATGTGTCATGTTTCGCCATTCCTGGCTTTTTCAATGCCCTATTAGTGTAACAGATAGACAACATACAATATTATTAGTAGTGTGTTAGTAATAAATCAATGAATTAATAGATTAGTGTGAGTATGCATCATTAAGTGTACCATTTAACAAAGACAAAGATTCAATGAGACAAAATAGTACCTGTTAGAAGTTTTCACATACAGAGTATTAGTAGTTAGTATGCATATTAATATTCCCCAGAGTGAGCCGGTGGTGTGCCTTTTCCTGCAGTTAAAGGTTCTCCCATTCTCGGGAAAACCTAGCCCGGAACAAGTTTGCATTTTCAACATAAGGCCGGTCTGTGTATCAACCCGTGAAATTTGAACAATAGGGGTTGTCTTTGAGGTCGCTTGCTGGGACCCCAACTTAGTTGGGATTCCAAAAAATTGTTATTGCTGACCTTTACCTGACCCCAGCTCTGCTCTGTCTGAGCAAAGCACAGCTATAACCCCCCCCCCGGTACCTTATCCCGCTCTCCTCTCCTCAGTAAGTGTGATGCTTCTGAGTCAAGATGGCAGCACCCGTATCCTAAATTCCTGAACAGAGTTGCAGCCCAGTGGGGGAAAGAATAATAAGTTAGTGACTAAAAACGTAAAATATATTAATTTTAGATGCTGGGGAACCGTTTTTTAAGAGTTTGGGCTTTTCATTAAATCACGCTGAAGGTCCGGTTTAAAGTGAATGTCCAGTAACCCCTCTGCACTGTGACACTCCCCTGCCACTGAGACGGGGGGGGGGGGTTACAACCAAAAATAAAGACCTTAACTCACCCAGGATCCATTGATGCTGCCGGCGCTGAGCAGCTTCTCACTGTGCATGGATGAGGCAAATGGTGCCACGCACAGAACGGGAGAAGCTGTGCAGCAGATCCAAGATGGCTGCACCCAGCGCCGGAATCGCCCACCATCAGTGCTGGATCCTGGCCGATGTAAGGATTTTTCTATTTTGTTAAAACCCTGCTTTTCTCCGTGCTAGGGAAGGGTGGCAGAATGGGGGGTGCCCTTAGACTGGACGTCCACTTTAACCTATGCTATTATAAAATATATTAAAAACTAAACTGAATACCTATCAGAAGGTGAGGCTAAGTGAACAAAAAGAATTCAATTAGTTAAAACCCTTGCCCATTATATTTGGTGGCTTTCAGTTGCCTTTCTCTTGTCGAACAGTAATCCAGGTCCACCTTTATTATCAAATACATACACTGTGCACTTTGTTTAATTAGTCTCATTACCTTTAGCTCCATTGAGATGCGGTGAGCAGCTAGTAGACCCCTCATGCTTATGGAAGGTGCTGGCTTCTTCATGTCCTTCTGCTTGAAAGGTCCTTCACTTTGTACAGGTTTCACAATGGAGATCCCTTTAGTGGTCATAGAACCTGTAGACTGAAAGAGACATTCTAGTCAAGACATATTTTAATCCCACAGTCAAAATTGCCTCACACATCAGTGCAATGCTCCCTTATTTCTAGTAGAAAACCATCAGCCGTGATGACTCATTGCTCTGCTGAACAACTGAACGAATTGTATCATTTTAGAAGATACATAATATTTGTACTGAATAGTGTGCGGTAAATCCAGAGTCTGCAGTGAACAGTGATAAAGAAACATTGCTGCAACTCTCCCCTCACAGGCTCACAAAACACACACACACACTCCCTCTAGTAGCTGGTTAATCAGTGTGTGTTATTAAATAACATAATACACAGGCTGCCTGTATTTCTGAGGCATTTATTGGTGTGGTGTGGGCTCCCCTCGTGCTGATGTGTGTAACAAGATGGCTGCTCCCATGCTGTTCTGCAGCAAAGAATCGGCCTGTTAATCCAGAACATCTGCATGGAGTTAAGCACTGTCAAGTAGTTTTTGCCAGAGGGGGACTTTAGGGGAGCAATTTACTAAACTTTCTAAGGCAGTGCTGAAAATAATGCTGGCCACACAAAATATTGACACTTTGGGCACAATTTGTCCATTATAACCTAGGGGTATACTCACATTTGTCACCAGTGGTTTACATATTAATGGTTGCTGAATTATTTTTAGTCACACAAATGTACACAGTTATACAAGCTGTACACTGACTACTTGTATATCATTGTGTGTCATATCTTCAGTGATGTCAAATGAAAAAATATTTTAAAAAGTGTGAAGGGTGTACTCACTTTGCTAAAGCATTGCTAAAGCAATTACAACAGAGCCCACAAGGGGGACCCCAAGGGTCACATGATGGACTACAATACAGTATATAAAAAAAATGCCCGAGGGCTCTTTCACACTTGTCCAGATCTCCATTGCGGCCAAGTGAACATGGCGGCGGACACAAAAAGTCCAGCTTGCTGCATCCAGGTCATACCTCATTTAAAAAATGGTATTCCTGGGCTGGAGTGGCCCTTTAAGGTTGCATTGTCTTATTGTTCCACAATAAAATGTAAAAGTGCAAAAGGTTTATGTGGACAAGCTTTAACCTTAAAAAGAGGGTACTCACCTTTTGTCCCCGGCAGCTGATAGGTCCGAGTCCAGCGATCGACAACTCACCTTGTTGATCGCTTGCTAACCAGCACAGCCCCAGGCCTGAACTCTATTGACCGCCACTTCTGTGTCCAGCTCAGGCCACCCCACCATGAGTCACGGGGAAGCAACCACGCCCCCTTCATTCACTACAATGTCCCAGGTTGTCTCTTTGCTCTGGTCCCAGTTCCTCCCTCCTGATTACAAATTGAAACATGGGACGTGTTAAGTTGACTCTCTTAATGATAAGCTTAAATAGGGCCCTCTAAACTGTCAAGCGCAACTCACTCTAATGCAATGAACACAATGCACTTGCATCACTCAGTCCTGCCCCTTCCATCACAGAGGACAGCACAACATTAGGTGAAACTTTATTCTATATTTACTCTTGCCCTGTGCAGCCCTACACAATGGGAATACTTTTGAGTGTGTCTGGATAATGACTTTAAAAGGAGGACTCGCAAAAAAATGGTCCTATGATAAATCTATATAAATATGCTGGATGGTGGGAGGAGGAGTCACTTATACACCCGGCATCAATAAATATCCAGCCAGGCCTAATGGAAGGAAGAGAAAATCAGGAGGACAGGTTATGTCACGCCTGATACACTCAAAACTGCCCCCCCCCCATATTTTATTTCTACTAGGAGAAGAAAACCACAAGCTTATTCAGTTCTGATGTATAAGTGACCCCTCCTCTGATTAGCCAATGTGTTTATATAGACTTTTAATATTTAATACAATACAATTTCATGATACACCTCCTTTAAAACGGACCAAAAGTCAAAAAAAGAAAGTTTAGTAACTTGCCCCCCCCCCCAAAGCCCCCCTGTGGCAAAAACTATTTGACAGGGCTTAACTCCATGCAGATGTTCTGGAATAACAGGCCGATTCTTTGCTGTATAACTGCATGGGAGTGGCCATCTTGTCACACACATAAGCATGAGGGGAGAGCTGTTCCAGCAGCAGCCCACACCAAACTGATAGAGATAAATGCTGCAGAAACACGGCCAGCTTGTGTATTATGTTATATAAACACACACACTGAATAACCAGCTGCTAGAGAGATTGTGTGAGAGCCTGTGATGGGAGAGTTGCAACAATGTTTCTTTATCACTGTTCACTGTAAAATCTCACACTCCCATTCAGTCAGTGTAAACGCATTGTACCTTATAAAATGATACAATTCATTCAGCTGTGCTTAAGAGCAATAAGTCATTACATCACAGCTGATGGCTTTATACTAGAAATAAAGGAGGATTGCACTGATATATGAGGCAATTTTGAGTGTGGAATTGAGTTTTTATATAAGCTGGACTCATGTACAGTATGTGGCAATACGGCCACTGCCATGCAGTTATGCAGCATAGAATCTGCCTGATATTTTAGTGTATTCTCAATATCTGCCTGATATTTTACATGCATGGAGTTAATCCCTCTCAAATGGTTTATGTCACTGATTGCCAGGGTGGGGCTTTAGGGGCGCAATTTACCGAATAAGCTTTTTCTGACTTTGGTCTGCTTTAAAGAGGTACAACACCTGGGAATTTCATTATTTTATTTTGGGTTTTGTTCCTCTTCCACCAATTTGGGTTGCCCTGCTGTGCATTCCTGGGGATTGTTGCATTTACTCATCAGTGTGCTTTGCTTCATTTAGCTGATAGTGGCTCTTATGTCAGGGCGTCTAGCAGGCTGAATGGTGCAAGCACACCTCTGGTCGCACCCTCACTCCTTCATGTACCCATGCTAGACATTCAGTTACGTGCCTCATCTAGAGGCATAGCAAGGATGCGGCCACAGCCCAAGCATTCGCTGTTGGATCGCTGGCTAGGTAAGTTTACTCAGTGATCTCAGGGCTTACACACGTGGGGTATCCCAAATCAGGAAATGTGGAAACCGGCCTTCATTGTGACCAAAATACTCTGAGGAGGCCAGTGTTTCCCTTTAAACAGAGTGCAAAGCAATGATCCTGGTTGCCCCATTTAACCTGAGTTATAGACTAGGTCTTAAGCTGTAACAATTTTTTGTTTGGGTTTAATTGAGCTCCTTTCAATATTCAGCTCAGATGTAGAAAAAGCTTTGGGTGGTTTGTGGTCTTACTTCTTTCAGTGGTGCAGGGTCTGAATCTCTGTTAGTTGCACGAAAGGTTACCCGCGATAACTTCACTGCTCCAAGTCTCTTGCTTTGGCTTGTGGTGTCCATCCCTGTGGATGGTCTCTGCATAAACAAAACATTCTCGTGTTAGATATTTCAAAGTATTGAATGAAAATTAGGCCATTTTAGTGAGTGAATGACAAGTTGTTGGCCTTCCTATGTCAAATAGTAAAGGACATGTGTGCACATCTTCAGGGTACTGAGGTCCTAACAGTGCCGCTCCAGGCTTATGTGGGCCCTTGGGCAGCATGGTCTCAGTGGGCCCCTTTGTGGTGAAGAGCCGTGTCACATCACCGAGGGACGTCCCAAATCTGGATGCACCCTAAGGGTTTTGCTATTTGGACCAAAACTCTAGTTATGGTCTACTTTATAGTGCGCCAAACCCCTTTAAACCTGACCTCAAGGACTAAACGAATCTAGATCTCCTGATGCCCTGTGTGTGACCCCCCCCTTTGTTCATTACTTTTGTAGAACTGGTGAATGCACTGTGGGATCACCAGTTTGAGTTACCGGCCAAACAAGGGGGGTTCTTTCACAAACAGGGGCATCCCAAATTGTGATGTCTCTGTCTCTGTAAAGCAGACCAAAAATCAGGGGTGGAATTGCTTGCATAGTGGGTATGCCAGCGATCCCAGGGGGTTTCACACAGTAGGGTATCACAGATTGGGATGCTCCAGGGATAGTAATTCAGCTGGGGTGGCCAACTTAAAAGCAGAACAAAACCCAGCACTTCCTCCCCTGGAATCTAAATCGAGATGCCGCGTTGTGTGGAACTCCGCCATTCAAGGAGATGTGGGCACCAGCTGTGGCAGTGCCCACCTAGTCTGCCACCAGTCAAGTGCCATTGCACACCCCAAAGGCGGGCCCCCACGCCCAGCCTTGTCGGGTGCTGATGCCGGCCCTGGGTCCTAACATGCATCTCCCTTGCAAACACTGACAGCGCATCAGCTAAAGAACGACATCATGCATTGATGGACTATGAGTAAAACTAAGTTAAAGTCACCCAAACTGGTAAAATTTCTACCAAACTGACTGCTAAGATAAAATGCAAGCACCTCAGATAAACTAACAAACAAACAAAAAAGGACTCCCCAAAGGGAAAGGGGGTAAAAGCTAAGGTTACTGCGCTCCAAGGACTTAAATGGCAAGTACATAGCAACTCATGTGTACTCATAGGGAGCTCAAGCACTTGCAGTGTGTCATCATGAGAAAGTTCTAAAACATAAGTTTTAATCTTGCCAGTAAAATCGTTATACCTGCCTATGTCCACTGTACTTGGGATTGCCTATCATCTAGAGCAGGAGTTTCCAACTGTTTTTCATCGAGTACAACTCTCCATTTTCTACTCATCTCCAGTACCACTAGGGTTATACGTGTGGGTTGTTGGTAACCTAAAACTATTAGAAACCCTCAAAACAGCCATTTAAATTGCATTAAATGCACACGAATTGTTTACATCAGCTTTTGGAGCAGTTTTGCACTCATTGAGCAAATCAGGGTTGGGTATAGTAGAGCTGAAGCAGATCAGATTGGGGTACAGGTCAGTCTATGACATTCCTGAGTACCACCTGATTGGATCTTGAGTACCACTAGTTGGGAACCCCTGATCTAGGTTCAATGAGAACCTGAATGACAACTCTATCTATTTTTGGCCAGAGACGTCTTACTTAAAGAGACTCTGTAGGCAAAATGCATAAACTGTCATTCAGCAGCTCACTTCATCATGGCTAACCTCTCCCTTTCTTTCAGAATACAGAAGGTTCTGAAAGTAGAAACAAGGCAAGCAGTTGTGACACACCCCCTGAATTCCTTTGCCATAGACCACCAATAATAGGCTAAGCTGGTGGTCTAAAGACTGTGGACACTGAGAGAGAGGGAGAACAGCCAGGATGATAAGAATGCCTGTCTTACAGACCCAGCACATTATGCTGATTATTTTTCAGCATTACACAGCCACAAGCAATGCTGACATGCTTCAGAAGAGAAATTCTAAGGTGAAACTGCAAGCCTCATATCTTGACCATTTATTCTTCAATCTAAAAACGGAAAACAGTTTAGGACAGTGTCAAACATAGCTCAACACAATGTTCTAACAATTGCCTTTGCTTTCTGTATCCCTTGAACCAATAATATCAGCTGCTGTCCCTGACACCTGGTGAGTGCTAAACTATGGAGCTGGATTGAGTGATCTTGATGACTATAGCTGGGTTTGTGGTGGCCAATCCTCATCCAGGCTGTCATTATGACATCTGTTTTATTAATTGAGGATCCCTCTTTTCGCTATCCTGTCTGAGGCATCCAGTTTGGGATACCTTGCTGTGATCTCCTAGGATCATCCAAAAACTCACCTTTCTTTCTATCCCAGGGAGCATGTGCAGGCCACTCGGCCAATTGGCGGCTTCAGATTTTTCCTCTTTCCCTGAGCTCAGAACAGCAAGAAAGGCTCAATGCCGCACTGCAGCACTAATGTCTTGTGTGGGTATGCATCTAGACTTAATATATAGCAGGCATTCTGCATGGGATTGCCAGGGATACTCCCAGTGAGGCATCCCAATTTGGTATGCCCCATAAAGGGAGGGAGGTGGTTGCTCCTCTTTAAAGGGACAGTCATTAAAGGGACAGAGCTTGTCCCATGTGCCTCTCCTCCATTTTCTGCAAAGTGATCCACAACTTCAGCTTTGCTTCATCTGTATGTACCTAAAAGTTTTAATCACTGGGTCACTTTACAGCTATAGATTCCCATGTCCAACATATTGCGGAAAAGCTTACTACCTATAATGCAAGGTGTTGGAATAAAGCAGGCTACCTTAGGAAGCCTATAATAGATCATGATTCACCATCTAGTGCTATGATAATGACAACATCTGCATTTTGTGCATTCTCTGCATGCATAGAAGCAACTGTAAAGATAGTCATGGAGGAATACTGTTCTGAGATTGTTTTAAACCGGACCAACACCCTTACAAGAAACAGTACTCATATGCATCTTTCCCCAGGGCAATTCAGATTGCTGTACATAAAAAATAATTTACCTTGGCCAAGCAGGCCATAGCCAAAGCCTGGAAGAAGCAATTTACCCCGATCTCGGAAGTGTCGGCCAGGATGAACGGGTTCCTCATTAACGAGAGATTATCTAGCATCCTGACCGACTCCCACGATAAATTCCTTTCTATATGGGAACCCTGGATAAAGTTTGCCTGGCCTGGTGAACCTCTGCGGCTACTGTAACAACTGTACGTGATGGCTAGTGGAGCGCGGGAGCGACAACCCCCCCACCTTCCCCTTCTTCCCTCTCCCACCTAATTTCTGCCCTTTCTCTATCTTGACCCCTTAACCTGGGTCCTCTTCCTTTCTTTTTTGTAATATCATGGTTCAAAATGTTTTCTGCGCTCTCAATGGCTTCACTCTCCTAGCACACATGACTGTTCTTGTCAGCTCGAAGGCGCACCCTAACACGCCTAACATAACGATCATCAGCAAATGGGTGTGCAGACAACAGTGCCGGTTGCGGTGCCATGGAGCCCCGCAGCCCGCACGGCTCCAAAAGAGAGCAGGGTGTGGGGTAGATTGTGCTAGCTGCATTGAATATGTTGTATGGCCATTGCTTTGTCATTCTTGCATTTATACTGTGAATTGTCTAAACACGAGTACGGTTAACCTGCTACTTTGTGTAACGCAAGCTGCTAGTTCTTATATTTTTTATACCTCCCCTGCGCGGGATGGCAGTATTATACTGTATGTCATACAAATTGTATTGTTGAAAACTCAATAAAAATATTGAAACAAAAATAGTTTACCTTATTCATTTTTAACTCCTTCTGCGGTCAATTTTGCAAAGAAAATGTCGTCCCATTGAGCTGCAGGCTGCCTGCAAAGAGGAAGTGCTGCTGGGTTTGCATTGTGGTCTGAGCGGCTGCCACCCCTCCTTTGTTTCTTTTGAATTTGTGCAAGCACATGGGGTGTGGGGTCTGAGGCTGTACTGCAAGGTCTTCGACCCTTCCACCCCATGGGCTGCACATGAGGTTTTAGGGCAACCTCAGGTAAGCCTGCTCCCATTTTATCTATTGCATTGTATGTCCCAAATGGGGCTCTCAGAGATTAGAGTTAGGACTGCACCCCAACAGAGGCACCTTGGAGCTTGGTGGTGCAGCTTAAGCATACTTCTGCAGATGTGTGTGACCGAGCTCTCTGTTTTTAACCAGATTTAGAGACAGATTTAAGGTTGGTCTGCAAGCTAACAGGGTTGAGTGCTGTGGCTCCTTTAAGACTTTTGTATCCAAATTGCTCTGCTAACGTGCACCTCCCAGGTTAGTTATAAAATGGTCTGAGCGGCTGCCACCCCTCCTTTGTTTCTTTTGAATTTGTGCAAGCACATGGGGTGTGGGGTCTAGGCTGTACTGCAAGGTCTTCGACCCTTCCACCCCATGGGCTGCACACGAGGTTTTAGGGCAACCTCAGCTAATCCTGCTCCCATTTTATCTATTGCATTGTATGTCCCAAATGGGGCTCTGAGAGATTAGAGTTAGGACTGCACCCCAACAGAGGCACCTTGGAGCTTGGTGGTGCAGCTTAAGCATACTTCTGCAGATGTGTGTGACCGAGCTCTCTGTTTTTAACCAGATTTAGAGACAGATTTAAGGTTGGTCTGCAAGCTAACAGGGTTGAGTGCTGTGGCTCCTTTAAGACCATTGTGGGTTTATGTCAGTTGAATACAGGCAGCACAGCTGGAATACTGGGAAAGGAAGCTACAAAATGGCCGCTACCAGGAGAAAATTGGTAAGGTGGCGGTTTCAGCTTTCTTTGAATGAATGCAGGAGCAAATGTAAATTTTGACAGTAAATTAGTATCATTCATGCAGATGGGGCAAGGGAGACTTGTGGAGTTTTTTTTCCAACTGTGCCAGGCTGTTGATCCGGTTTAAATGTGGGATTTCAATATTGGCATTGGCGACTATAAACATACTTGTAGCAAAAACAGGGAGGACTTTTCAGTACTTTTTCAGCAGAACAATATGAGAATGTTGTGAAGAAAATGTATGGCTTTCCCAAACCTCAAACATTAACTCCATCCTACACCTTTGGGGCAAACTATAGGCTGGGCCACGTTAACTGACATCAGTGCCTTACCTCAATAACATTCTTGCAAACTGGAATAAAACCCAAACCAGGTTTAGAACCTAGTGAAAACCCTTCCAAGAAGAGTATTGGCTGTTTGACCAGTAATGGGTGGGGGGGTAACTACATGCTAATGGTCAGGGTTTTTCAGCAAGCACATATGGGTGAAGTGTCCTAGTGTCCATATACATGTACGTAATTATTCTTTTGGAGAAAGAGTAAAGGTTATGCAGTAAGCAGGGCAGAGTTTTGCCATTCCATAACCTCTGGGTTCGGAAAGCTACCAAGAAGGAAAGGACCATGCTGAAATAGAACAGATTGATAGAGTTAATTGATGTCCCTCTACTGGCAATGCAGGACATGCATAAGAAGAAAGGCCAAAATATGGGAAGAGAAGATTGTATTTGATCCCTCCCACTTGAATAAACTGACCATTTTTGGGAACCTCAAAGTGGGACAGTTTGTGGGTGACGGGTGGGTTAGAAGTGTGGTTTAGTGTGTGGCTTAATTACTGGTCACATGCTTTAGGAATATTTGGTCCATAAAAGATGTTGGTGATTGAGCCAATGCTCAGAGGTCCATGCGTTCCACTACAACTATTCAACCAAAGAGTCAGAGCAATTGTAAACCAGCCAGACATCCAGCATTCTACATTTGGTGGGATAGTCTTCCCCATGTCAGCAAAGTGGGACATTTAGATTTCCCCAGTTTTTTCGCAGGGCCTCAAAGTGGAACTGTCCCACCAAAAGTGGGACATCAGGTCTGTTTACTTGAATCATCCTGTTTGAACTTGATCCCACTGACCTGTTAATCTCCTCAAATGCTCTTGTGATGTCTACTGGTTCTATGTGTATAAAGTAGAAGCCTTTTCTGTTGATTGTATGCATTAACATGTCTGAGGAAGAGGACTAAGTATCATCAAGAGCTCACCTAAAAATATTTTCAGGTAACTTACAAAAGGTATAGCCTTTTTTCTGATATATCTAGAACAATAAGCACTATTGTCCTTGAAAGGTAACAAAGAAAAATCAAAGCGAGGAGATTCATACTAGGTGCGTCTCTATATAGCCCTAGGGACAGTCTACAAATGATCATCATGATCAATAAAACAATACTGTAAACACAATGTATGACAAATTCCTGGCTGACTCAGGCAATTCTAATTCTGTAATAACTTACCACAAAATACAGGTTCTATGACTCCAATCAGTGTCCTCAGCAGTATAGCCTCTCCCTTAGTGTGAGGAGTGAAGTGTATGTGCACATCTAGCTTTCCGCCAGTGTTTACACATAGGTTTCCAACGCTATGACTCGCTATCAATTACACTTCATATTGTTGACTTGGTTCTCCAAACATAATAAAAGCTTGGGCATGTTGCGAGTGCACATAAAGGCCAATGAGCAATTCAATTCTCAATTTCTTTATTTGAGGGCCAATGAGCAAGTATAATGAGGTGGTTGCTTTCCTGGCGTTGGCCCAGGTATTGAATATAAGACCTGAATTGGGAAGTTTTTACTTTTACTGGAGAAGAATATGTTATTGTTTTAAATACAGGACAGCATTTTATGTTCTAAACCCAGAACAGGAGGGAGAGGTATTCTTTTAAAGCCAACTCCCAACTATAGGGTTGATTCAGCACCATATTTTTTTTTTGTGCAATATATTTTTAACAGTTTCAAACACGTATACAGAGCAAGATGTTTTACATATGACATGAAGTATACATTTAAAATTAACATCCAGAAACAGAAAATGCAATATGTTCTTGTTACAACACAAAATGTAGGGGTTTGAGATCCCTGCCACTCATGCAGACCTGGGACAGTTTCCTTTTACCCAGTGCCTCTGTGAGGTAAAGCATATACAGAGCATATACAGCACAGCATTATGTAACATAAGCATTAAAGTGCACCTATACTCAGAGGGTATTATATGTAGTCACCTTCTATCCCCAGCCCTGTGCCCCAAAACAGTCTGTGTTTCTTTTTTTACCTCAGCCTTTGACCTATATCCATAACAACACGAACTGGATGCAGTCGGCCATATTGCATTTCAACCTAACTGCCATTATGTGACAGTTTGGTTGTAACTGAATTAACTAGCTTATGATTATTAGGCAAAGGCTGAAGTAAAAAAAAAAGAAACATAGCCTGTTTTGGGGCGCTGGGCTGAGGATGGAAGGTGACAACATAAACTTTCTTTATGAGTTACATCCATGCAAGTAATTTATTGTGGTTTGGAGGCTCCAGGGAGTGTAACAGGATATGGAAATAAATACACAGTTACAACAAACAATTTTAGTGTGGGTCCTGACCCAAGGTAATGAGGGGAATGCTAAATAGTGGAATATAGGGACATAAGTTAAAGTAAACCAGTGACTTCCCACCAATGCATTGTATCCAATTCCAAGGCATCACTTAGGGACCCGAGTAGCTAATGCCTCTTGATGGGGGTCCTTGGTCCAAGGAAAGTAAGATAAAGTTTAGGGAAGAGGTTTGGGGAGATCAACAGATGGCAAAGATAGTGACTATGAATGATAAGCTTTAGTGAAGCTGTGCAGCCAAACCTCAATATGCATTTCCTCCAGGACATCGGAGCTGTGTTCTCACTATACATTTGTCATTAGGATAATCATGCTGAAGAGGTAACTGCAGCATTCAGTGACACATATTTTATAGTATCAGTGCTGGATTTCTTCCATGCTTGTCTTTCCTAAAACAATGTCTAATGCTGTTATGGTACTACAAACCCCAGCATGAGCTGCCGCAGGCCTTTCATTACTGCTGAATCTTGATATCAGGGGTGCCGCCTTTGTGTTTCTGTTGCAACTCCAGGTCCAATAGTTTGTGTATTTATCTCTTCTACACCTTTTACGCCACTTCGGAGGACCATGGCACTAGGAATAATCTGTATAGTTATACTGGGTATTTTAAATTATAGTGCTAAGCAAGAAGATCTAACATAATTTGTTCTGGTACCTGGGGTGGGGAAGGTCATGTAACAGTAGGACCAGTTGAAGGGGACCCCTAGTTTTAGGGGATAGACAGCCCAAAGAGCACTACTTCCCAATAAGACTGAAAGTCTCTTACTGCAGAGCAGAGGCCCTTATAGCTCTGCAAGGTTCTGCACATCTTGGACATGTGCCTCCCAAACACTGCAACAGATACAATTACAATCGCATATGTGAGTCGTGAATGACCAGACAACTTTCCTATTCTATTGAATCTTATTAAAATATATGGTGCTGTGAATGCAAAACGCACGTGGTACAACAGTAATTATGGACACACATTCGCAGTTGCAGCACCATAAACCTTAGTAGAGTGCATTCATGGGCCAGACGCAGCAGGCAGGACTTTTTGCGGCCACGTTTTTTTCTGTTCCGCCGCACCAGAGAGATCTGAAATGGGCCTTTAGAGGTGCCATTGTTGGTTATCTTTTGCGGTACCGATGTGTCGCTTGCAGTACCTGATAGATGTGAATGAGGGCTAATAAAAGGAAAAATGCTAACTTACAGTTTCTAATAGAGTCCCCTCATCCCTGAGCATGGCACCCAGTTTATCACTCCAGCAGTACACCAGCGCCATGTGCATTGCACTGCAATGCTGATCACCACCCACTTGGCGAGCTACGTGACACTCTTCTCTATTCAGCCTCGGGACTGGATCTTCCTTGCTGGATGGGAAGCTTTAATGTTCTCCTCTTCATCCCCCTACTCCTCATCTTCATCCTCCTTTTAATCAACCTCCTTCTCACCTTCATCCCCCTTTTCATCATCATCCTCCTTATCTTAATACTTCTCATGCACCAGCATGTCATCCTGGCCTTCATTTCCCGGCGTAGATTTGGTGCTGTGTAGCTGCCGCTGGGAATGAGCAGAAGCAAGATACTCAGAAACACGTCTGACTACGGGAAATACCAAATGACACTTGGGGCCAGTCTGTCCCGTCCGTTTATATATCACCTCTGATGATGACGCCATTCGTCTACATCACTGTAACGTTGCACAGCTGCATCACGATACACGGTATCACAATAAGTCCCGATCATGTGAAAAATCCTCAATCTAATGCTGAGAAAACACATTACAATTTGGCAGTTACACCTATTATACCACAAATGTGTCACAAATAGTAGACAGGGCCCATTAGGAAAATCCAGACTTGTGTCCAGGGTAGCCACCTGCAGGGGGCACTGGTGTTACTACTATGGTATAAAAGCACTAACAACTGTTTTTTCTCTCTATTTATTTACTTCTCTGCTTTGTTTTCACTCATTTGTTTTGTTTTCACTATTTTTTAAAGTGGTTCAAATCCCATAATTTTGTCCATCCTAGGTTTTGGTCCATGTCTCTGGGGCATGAAGATGTTGGATGCCCTGCTGTGTGAAATCACCTTTATACTCACCTGGCCAGAGATCCTACAGCGCATGCGAGGACACTTGTCCAATCAGCGCTCTATGCTGTGTATATTAATGCACAGCACAGAGCTCTGTTTGAAAACAGAGTGTGGCATAGAGAGCTCCCACACCCCAGTTTCCCTCCGGCTGAGGTGCATGCTGTCTAGCTGTATACTGGGTGCCGCAGTGCGCATCAGCCGAGAGAAGACAGAGATGCAGCCCGTGCATGCTTCATGCTCCATGGGATCGCTGGCGATGGGGAATATACTAAGTCCCAGAGGGTTTCACACAACGGGGCACCATAGGACATCAGCTGTTCCTCTCTCTGGAGCCAGACCACGAGGTTTAGTCTCATCTATTTGTATTTACGTCAGTGAGATGTCCAGTGCGTTTAACCAATATGAAGGACTTAAACCGGACCTTCGCCCTGAATAATTTTGTATGTTTCCCCCACCCTGTACATACAGATTGCTCACAATCATCCTACCTGCACCTATTGCGTACTCTGAGCTTCTGGAGCATCAGGCAGCCTGCAAACAGGCAGTGTGCTCTGACTGTGCCACTCTGCATTCTGGGATTGCTGTCCTTTTGCTGACCCCAGCTCTGCTCTGCCTGTGCAAAGCACAGCTATAACCCCACCCCCTGCACTTTATCCCGCTCCTCTCTCCTCAGTATGTGATACTTCTGAGGCAAGATAGCGGCGCCCGTATCCTAGAGTATTAAACAGAGTTGTAGCCCAGCGGAAGAAAGAGTAAAAAGTAAGCTACTAAAAACGTAAAACATTAATTTTAGATGCTGGGGAATAGTTTTTTTTTATAAGGGTTTGGACTTTTCATTAAATGATGAAAGGATGAGGACCAACCACCTTATGGGCTGGCAGGGCTCTCTTCATGGTGCACAGCCTCAGTGTGTGAGGGTCTTGAGGACCTGTAACAAGGGACCTCGAGTACCGTGTGAACTCAATGTTGCAGTGACATCAGGCGGGCTCACGAGGTACGGATTCCTCACACCATCCAAAGACTGTTCCTTACTATCCTGTCACCCACCCATACTTTCCAAAGTCCTTCAATGCACAACCCTGCAGGCCTCATACAACCTTTATACTCTGTTAGCCCTCCATCCTCACCCAATAATATGTCAAAAGGTACCCATCTAGGGAAGGCAAAATAAAGACATGCAAACTTTGTGCATGTATTTACCCCACCCACAACTCTGCAACCCACTCTCTGACACCCACTTCCTACTAAGAGACCCATATCTCATGCCGCATCCAACCCATACCATACATTATTCTCATTGCTTCCAAGGACCATCACAACTCCTTGCAGCCCCTATGACCACCCTGAACGCGTCTGAGAGGATGCAAGTGCTAGTGAAGCAAACTAGAATCCAATTGCCCCACCCAGGCCCTATTCAGAAAACTGTCCCATACATTTTATTTTTTTGAATTGTCAAACATTCTAACTTGCAAAACCTGCATCTCCCTGTGATTTAACAAAGTTTGGGCGAATGTGTAAATCCTGGGCTATCCGATACACATCAGAATATGAACGGTACAGAGCTAAGTGAGATCAAGTTCCTATTCAGACAAGAGATAAATAATTCATTCCATAGCAGCTCTGTCTCTGTGAGTCTTATCTGTAGTGGAGTCAGTGAGCAGTGGATATATTACAGCACTGTCTTTCCAATATGCAGAATATTCACTGCCAGTTTATCTTGCTGATAAGCCTGCTATGGAGAACACCCGTGATTCTGGCCCGGAAAGGTAAGCCGAGATTTTGTTAGCTACTCTGGAGAGGTATTAGATGTAGGAACCTCCATGAGTCTATTACTTTCAAAATGAGGCAACCTAACTTTGCATCTGCTTTCTATTATAAAATAGACCCAGGGAGGGACCCAATCTTGACTCTTAGAACTTTGACTTTTAGAGTATATAATGCTTGCATACTAGGCCTAGCTGTATTCTTCTTACCAGCTTATAGGACAAATTGGTGTGTGTGTGTGGGGGGGGGGGGCATGATTTAAAACTGAAGATTTAGTGGTTACAAGTGTTCATTCACACCCTTTCCCACCAGCTCTCAGTTTTTTAGCCTGTCATTGCAACTATGTAACTAAATAGAGAACATGCCCTCTATTTGGTCTAATGACATCATGAAGACAAAGTGAGGAGCCCTTAAGGGCTTGCGTTTGCATTGTCAGTGAGAAGTTGGCTACTTTGATGGTGGGTAAGGATAGCTGGGCAACCTTATACCTCCCCCAACTGCCATCATCTTGGCATTCAAGGATGGTTTGGGCTTAGTAGTAATATTCTAACTATAATGTACTGCTACCACATCCACCAAATCAGGTTTGCCATATTACAGGAGAATGTAACAAACTGTTTAAATTACTCTCAGAACCATCACTGAAAAAGAGGGCAAGCCTCATGTTTGTCTTTGTTAAGTCTGAAGTATATTACTAAATAATGAAGTTTCTAAGAAAACAATACCAAGAAACAGTAATGTCTCAGGAGTAACTTAATATTGGTTTTCCCTGGCAGGTGTAAAGTGTGGGGGAGTTCTCTCAGCCCCAATAGGACATCTCTCCAGTCCAAATTTTCCAAGATTATATCCTCCTTACACTGAGTGCAGCTGGCTTATAGTTGTGTCCGAAGGATTCACAGTACAGCTGACCTTCAATGAATTCAACCTGGAGTACCATGACACGTGTGACTATGACTATGTCAAGATTTACAATGGGGCCTCCAGGGATGAGGGAAACCTGCTTGGGACATTCTGCGGTTCCCAGTTACCCCCCAATATCACCTCATCATGGCATGTACTATCCATCATTTTCCATTCTGATAAACATGTGGGAAGTACAGGATTTTATGCCACCTACAAGAAAGGTAAGATAGCCCTGTACACCTACTATGCGCGACTCCACCAGCCATGCTATAATTCCAAGGCACTACTTCAAGGAGTCTTGGTGGTGTTTAACGGTTAAAGCGGACCAACAGTCAAAAGTGAATTAAAGCAGACCAACACAACAAACAGTGCTCATATGCATCCCTCTCCAGGGCAATTTATATTGCTGCAATACATTTTAAAAACAAGATGGCGCTCATGGGCTTGCAGGCCACCGGCAAACAGGAAGTCTTGCTGGGCTTCCTGTTACTGTGCATTTCTGTTATGTCGGTTGGGAGAGGAAGCTCCAAAATAGCCGCTACCTTTCCTACCCAACTGTGCCAGGCTGTTGGTCCGGTTTAAGGGCTTCTTTATGCCCCATTTCAACAAACTGATCACAATTCTCTGCTCGGCTATGTCTTTGGACTGTACAGTTAATCTTAGAGAAGAGGGGAGGACAATCCAAGTTCAGCTGACATGTTCATCCAATGCACTCAGCAAATCATAGCCATGTTAGATGCTGCAAAGAAAATTGGGGTATAGTTTGGATAAAAAAAGTGCTACATACTATGGTTAACTTTTTGTTGGGATTAGGACAAGGGCGTAGCTAAGAGGGGGCAGACAGGGCACAAGCCACAGGTGCAGCGGGTTGGGCGGGGACAAAAGGGGGCCTGAGCACAGGTGGTAGTGCTGTGGCGAGCCCTCAGAGAGAACAGGCAACTGGTGTGAAACTCATAGCGGGATGCAGTCTTATCTATCTCCCTTCCTCAGAAAAGGAAGGGGGAGTGATGGAGAGCCAAGAAGGGGGTTCCAGAGCCAAGATCCCACTCAATGTTGTGCTCTTAGTTAGTGGCAGCTCAGGGGTTTATTGTAGGTGCAGCCCCAGCAAAAGTTTTCAGTTTTTAATGTGTGTCTTTTATCATGTCTGTGTGTGCAGTATGTAGTGTGTGTATGTGTTGTAAAGAGGAATGCCACCAGGATTTTCACAATCCCAGGTTTCGTTCCTCCTCATGCCTGCTGTAAGCCATTAACATTTATTAACCTTATTTTATTATTAGGATAGGACTTGTTTAGCAAGTACCATATGCTGCATCTTAAGTATCTTTTTCAATGCCTACATTTATTATTTATATCCCCTAAATTTATGTAAAGGCCTGCCAGGCAATCCATTATGTTTGCACTTCCTGGAATAAATCCAATGTATTATTATCTGAACAAAACCTTTAAATATGTTTAGGAGTCAGGATCAAACTCAAAGTATTTTTTTTTAAACACAGGTGTATGAGACTACAGTCACACCTATTAATTGCATTGCAGTCATGCTATGGCTAGGGTGTGTTTTTGTTCTGCATTTATTCTATCACCTTAGCACTGGTTTTGTAGTCTAGGTCATTTTACAAATCCTGATATACTGCACTGTTGGATTGCCTTAGATTTTCTATAGGCAGAGCTAACTTTGCATTGTGGGCGATTGTTGCATGCACACATAACTTGACTGCATCTTATTGCCGCCTGAAAAAGATAAGCAGCAATGATGAAAAGTAGTATTTCACTACAAGGGTGCTGCTTTAAGAAGACCCTGTGGGCCAAGTTAGAGCTGGGCAACTAAATCCCCCCTCTCCCAAAGCACCAATTTACATACTGCAGTGCTCAGCATGTGGCAAGGGGGGCTGAAGCATATGCTACATACTACCCGCTAGCAATTCTCGCAATGTAGTAGCTAAGAGGGGTTGGACAGGAGTATGCAAGGGGGGGGGGCAAAATTTATCACTGCCATTTGTTCCTTGTTGGCTCAAATTATTGGTGTACAAAGGAGATTGCATGTCAATGCCCAGGTCCCTTTTGTTCCTTGACTTGTTCATTGACTTGATGATGGATATTATTATTATTGTTTATTTATATAGCGCCATCATCTTCCGTAGCGCTTTACAAAGTAGTAATTACAGACAGGGTAGAAACATACGGTACATATACTATTTCAAATGCAGTTTTACTGATTTGACAGTGGATATTCTAAGTACAAGATACAATAGGGGAGAGAGCCCTGCCCTTGCGAGCTTACAGTCTAAAGGAAGAGGGGTGAAGATGAGGGGGAAGGATCACAAACAGTCAGTATTGAGCTTTGTGGCGTATGTCCTTTAGAAGATTTAGTTAAGCCAGATTATATGCTTGTCTGAATAAGTGAGTTTTAAGGGCGCCTTTGAAGGTTTTGAGAGTTGTGGAGTGGCGGATTGGGTGTGGGAGGGCATTCCAGAAGATTAGAGTTGCACGTGAGAAGTCCTGAAGGCGGGCGTGAGAGGAGGTGACGGAGGGTGGAGGACAGGAGAAGGTCGGCAGAAGAGCGGAGGCTGCGTCTAGGTTGATATTGTTGGATTAGAGATGAGATGTAGGGAGGGGCCTGGTTGGAGAGAGCTTTATAGGCGAGAGTTAGAGTTTTGAACAGGATTCGCTGTGGGACTGGCAGCCAGTGTAGGGATTGGCAGAGAGGCGCAGAACTGGAGGAGCGAGAGGAGAGATGGATGAGGCGAGCAGCAGAGTTCAGGATAGATTGGAGGGGTGCCAGTCTGTTAGTTGGTAAGCCAAGAAAGAAGGATGTTGCAGTAATCCAGTCGGGATATGACCAGGGCATGCACTAGCATTTTAGTGGTGTCAGGTTAGAGGAAAGGACGGATGCGGGAGATGTTTTTAAGTTGGAGGCGACAGGAGGTGGCCAGGGAGTGAATATGTGGTTTAAAAGAGATGGCAGAGTCCAGAATGACTCCCAGGCACCGAGCTTGGGGAGTTGCTGTTATTGTGTAATTGTTGACAGAAATAGACGTGTTAGAGAGGGGAGGGGAGTTAGAGGGTGGGAAAATGACCAGTTCAGTCTTGTCCATGTTTAGCTTGAGGTAGCGAGATGACATGAATGAAGAAATAACTGTAAGGCAGTTGGGGAGGCGAGATAGGAGAGAGGAGAGATTGGGGCCTGAGAGATATATCTGAGTGTCATCCGCATAGAAGTGGTATTGGAAGCCTAGTGAAGTTATAAGTTTGCCAAGGCCGTGGGTGTAGACTGAGAAAAGTAGGGGGCCTAGGACAGAACCTTGTGGCACACCAACAGAAAGGGAACGTGAGGATGAGACTGTGTTAGAATAGGATATCCTTTTTAAACCCTATTTAAGCAGGTGACTCTGACCTATTCAAGTTTGAAATAATGTCAGTGATCCCACCAGTGAACCCTATTACATCATGGCTTTACTGCTATATAAACCTTTCTGTTTGGTCACCCCATACAGGAGCCCAGACTCAAAGCAGATCAACAACCATTTTCTACCATATCATTGTTGGCCACTACTGTACAAAGCCTGGATTCATCCAGATTTCTGGGTCCCCTACAAAGCCTGATTTCACCGGCATGCCATTCCCGTAGCGAAATCCAGCCCCACAGTTGGCTTTGGTGGTCATGTGGCCTCGGTTTCCTTCTGTGGCTGGAGTTGCAGAGGAGGACTCTGGTTCACGTGAATTGTGGAGCCAGGATTTGCTCGGGGAGCGCTATGCTGGTATGTGAAATAGTACTGTGCAGCGGATGTATGCGCAGGGGGGGCCCAGCAGCCGGCTTAGTACAGCATTGGGCAACACCCAATTAGTGTGCTGGTCCCCTTTATTTACTAGAATGGTAAATCACCATCAGCAAAAAGCATAAAAGTGGTTCCAAAGCTTTCCCTTCTCTATTCTGGGCTCTGATGCTCATGTTATAAAACAATGTAGTTGCATCCTCCTTGTACATACTCCTAATGAACTGCATTAACTGATGGAGATGTGCTTCCTTAATAAAGCACATTAGCAAATTGTAAACACAAAAGCAATAATGGATTTTTTTAGTTTATGTTTTTTTAATGCATAATCTGTATTTTTACTGCAGTTTTGTTTTTGTTTTTTTTTTGGCTTTTAGCTTCCTTAATTCTGACATTTCTTGATCTCATGAGGAGGGCATGATTTTATCAGTTGTTGTCAAAGGAATCTGCGATCAGCTGATGCCTGGTGTCTATTAAATTAGACAGTAGTAGTCAGAAATGATCTGAGGATTTTTAGCCCCAATCACTGGGCATTTCAGACCCCCCTGGAAGCACAAAATGAATCAAAATGCTAATCCTTACATGCTCTATCAGTGGCAGTTGCATGGGAGAGCACATGCACTGCTGGATGGCCAGGTGTGCAAGCCCAACACTGTAAATCCCTTTGGGAGTGGAAATTGCAAGCAGCGCAGGATAAGCTTGTTTCCCATTTTGTCTGCTGTCCCTGTGACATAAACTGCCACAATGTCCAGGACAGTGACAGCACACTTTCTGGACTTCTGCATCAGTATACCAAGTCTGGACCAGCTGTTCTAAGATACCCTGCAATCAGGGGCGGACTGGCCATAGGGCATCACGTCCAAACACCCAGTAGATCGCCACCTCCCCTGCACTGGCTGCCTGCTGATCTGGTAGTTTCCTAGCTCCCGCAGTGCTTTTTGCGGCAGGCCAGGTGAATGGGAGCCACTGCTGGGCATCCCGCAGAGGCTTCCATTCACCCGGCCTGCCTCAAGAAGCATTTCTGGAAATCCAGCATTAAAGTACAAGGCCTACAGGCGGCCAGTGCAGGGGGCGGCAGGTGGCCAGGGTGGAAGAGGGGCAACAGGCGCACAGTGCAGGGAGGCGGTGGCCTACCTTTGATGGCTGGATGGTGCACAGAATGAGCATGAGAGTCAAGGCTCTGCAGGAACTCTCATGCTGATGCTGTGGCCACCTGGACACCATAAGCCGGTGCACAGAGCGTCAGACTGGCAACTTCAGCTTCTACAGGCGGGCGGGGACATTGCTGCACTACTTGTTAAGGGGTGATTTGGGGGGATGCTCTGCTGCACTGCTTGTAATCGGGTGATTTGGGGGATGCTCTGCTGCACTGCTTGTTATGTAGTGTTTGGAGGGTGTTCTGCTGCACGGCTTATTATGGGAGGGGGAATTATATGTGGCAGGACACACCGCAGAAGGGCCGGTGTGTCCAAAAAAGTCCTGGGCTATTTTTAACCCCAGTCCATCCCTACCTGCAATCCTGCTGCAATTTTAACAACCAAATTACGTAAAACCTGCTGAATCCCACAAGATTGCTACAGGTGCTGCAAGGTGGGGGAGGCAATTTGCACCGGGCCCCGTTCTGCCATGGTAGCAGCTACCTCCCCTGCCTCCATTGTATGTATGCTGTTGTCAGTTGTGTAAGACTTTGTTGGCTTCAGAAGTTTGGGTCACGAATCCCATACTTTTTTTCTATCTATCTATTTTTTAACAAAATAAAATCAAGTGGACATTTCCTTAAAAACATGGACCTCAAAGACTGCGTCTTCCAATATGTTCCTCTTGCCTAGAGTTGTTTTGGTCATTACCTTATAAGTCTCAGTGTACGTGCTAACTAGCTAAAGGTCACCCACTGTTTTGTGCATACAGGTGAGGCTTTAAAAAGAAATTGGGTGTTGGGCTGGCCTCTTGCAGTGTTTTAATGTTAGAGATTACGTAAGATGCCCTTGTATGTCTCATACTCTAACCAGCTGTTTTTCAGATATTTGCGGAGGAGTGCTCACTAGCCTTTCAGGGGTTATTACAAGTCCTGACTATCCTGACAACTACCCCAACAATGCAGAGTGCCAATGGCTGATCCAGTCCGCACCTCATACCAAAATCCGACTGGTGTTCTCAGACTTCCAGCTGGAGAGCCAGGAGTGTAATTTTGATTATGTTGCTGTCTTTGACCGCACCGGTCTGGAAGAACAACAGGTCCGCCATTACTGTGGTACTGCCAAGCCTCCAGACATCACATCCTCCTCTAATGAACTGCTGGTGGTCTTCAAATCTGACTTTAATATTGGAGCCCGAGGATTCAAGGCCCACTTTGCATCTGGTATAAATATTTTTCTGTCTAAGTAAAGCTTACTTGCTATTTTAAAGCAGACCTACACCTTTCCTTGCTGCTATGTGCCAGGGAGGGTCTGGATGTCTGTGGCTATGTCTTTCATGTGAGATACAGCTGACCATTTATAAACAACTGAAGGGTAAGATATAACTCATTGGTACCTGATTGGTCAGTTGTGCCTTTCATAAAGCTCCAAGAAACAGATTTTATGGTGAGTAGACTAAAATCTTATCTTGTTTTTTTGTTTTATATAATATACAGCTGACCAATCAGACACACTGATGCGCAAATGGGTAACTATGTTTTGAACTTTTGACTTTCAGTCTCATCCACTACAGCTTCGGACTTGAGACTCCCATATTTTTGGCTGCAGACATATTTTGGACATGTAACTGTTTAGCATATTATTAGTTGTGCAGATTCTGTAATTGCAGTGTTACTTTTTTGCTACTGGTGGTGGTGGTGGTGGAACAATCTTTTTCTTTCCTGTTCTCACATTGCTTAATTGTACAGTGTGTTATTAGGTTGATTCTTAAGGGAAGTGTCACTGGTTCGAATTGAGGCACAGCCATGAAGAAGAGTAACAGCATTATCCAGCTTATCAACAGCAGTATCTTGCCAAACTGCATCATGTGAGTGCCATGACATTTGGAAGAATACAAAAAGAAGTCTGTCTATCCATTACAAAGCCAAGGAGTGGACGTCCAGGCAAAACAAGTCAGCTCATCACAAGGTCTATAAGTTCTGACCTGACAAACGCAGCAGTGGAGGTGGCTCATATTCTTCATAATAGTGACATTACAGACATCCATGCAAAAAAATTGGTGAAATGGAGCAATGAGATGAAAGTAAAGTAGACTGGGCTCTAATGGGTGCAAATAGATCTGTTAAGGAACTATCAAATTTGGTGGAGAGAGCCTGAAGGTATGTTTTTTCTTTCACAGCCAAAGGTTTTGGATACTTGACCCGGATTGATGGTGGTCTCAATGCTAAACTATATTTGAGTATTCTACAAGACGAGTTACTTCATACACTTGAGTACTATGGATATGAAAAAGAAGACAAAGTGTTCCAGCAAGACAACAACCTGAAGCATACATTGAAATTGGTGAAGATATGGCTCATGAAGTAAGAAGGTAGAGGTGCTGGATTGCCCTTATCATTCTCAGACCTCAACCCAATCAAGGGGGTGGGTAGAGTTGAAGAAAAAGCTGTATTCGTACCTTAGTGGGTAGACCTGTATGCACCAACATTCGGAATGTTTAGAAGAGACCTAGGAATTTTGGTAGAGACATGTTTTAATACGAGCACTTTCCCATAAAGATTTAAGCCAAATATGGATTTGCAAAATACTAACAAAATTATAAAAAATAAAGAATAAAACTTAGACTGATAGGAGCATTAACAATACAGAATCTACCTAACTCATCAAATGCAAGAAAGTTGCAAGTCCAGTTAATGTATGAGGTAGATAAATGTCTATAAAAAAGATGAAAGTCTCATGTTTGAAGCTGTAGTGGATGGTGAGATATAGAGCCTGAAAATGAAAAGTTCAAAACATTTTTACCCATTTGTGTATCAGCGAACAACTGAAGGTCGAGACATAACCCAGTTATATCTGATTGGTCATAAATCCAAGAAACAAATTTTATGATGAGTGTACTAAAGTCCTGTTTTATTTTATATTCCTTCGCGGATACAGCTAACCAATCATATACCACCAGCCGTTGACCAGTGGATAGAACAAGGGCCGCCATCTGAAATCAACAGGGTTGATTCAGAAGCGTATTTTTTTACTCAATTTTTGTGTGAGTAAACACAAAACTTTTTAAACAGTAAACACAAAAAAAAGTGCGTAAAAAATAAGGTGCTGAATCAACCCTAATAACTGGGCCCCTCTCGTAACCTATGTCTGGTGGGCTTACCTCAATATTCAGACTAAATAGAAAACTGGAAACAGCCTATGTTGAAATTCAGACATTATATTGTAAACACCCAAGGGCAGGCTCCTCTCTCCTAAAGCATTCCTGTATCTATATGTTTAGTTACACTTCTATTACATCTGCCTGCAGTGCATAGTATCAGAATCAAGTTTATTGTCACCAAGTATACAGTATACATACAAAGGAAAAGAGGTGCTTTCCTAAAACAGAAAGTATTTGCACAGCACCCAACATAAGGAAAACAGCATTACCCCAATAGCATTGCAGAGCTATGCAAATCATCTCTTTATGTCTCTGAGCAATCCAAGGCTCTTAGAAACGCTAAGAGTGCATGCCGAGGATAAGCTTTATATTTTACACAGCCAAAAACATTCAACTAGTGGACACGTGTTTCAAGCTTTAGGCTTTCATGATCACTAGGGCAGATGTTTCTGACTGTATGGGGAGTGAGAGTTGGTGAGTACCCATGTTAGGATTACTATAGGGGGGCAAAAGAGACCAAAAAAAACTCTACTCAAAGGCAAAGGCAGGAAAAGAGGCGCTTTCCTAAAACCTAAAAAGTATTTGCCCAGTACCCAACACAAGGAAAAATAGCATTACCCATCAATCCTTGCAGCAGGCGGAGCTGTGCAAATAATCTCTTTATGTCTCTGAGCAATCCAAGGTCTGTAGAAATGTTAAAGTGGACCAACACCCAGGGGGGGATCGGCCCGGGCCAATCAGATCCCTCCCCGTGGGGCATCCGAAATCGGGATGCTCCGCGGGGTGAAACCCCCCAGGACGCCCAGAAACCTTACCTTATCCCCGTTCCAACGGCGCATGCGCGGGCCGCATCTCACGCTTCCATCTGGCAGGGCGCGCACCCGTTTGTGAATGGCCGGCGCGGGCTCGCTCCCTGTTAGAAGGAAGCGCAAGACGCGACCTCCAGCTCGCTCAGAGCCGCTGTGGTTGTCCGTCGCTTGTACGTGCATACCACAGCGGCTCTGAGCGCTCTGATTGGACGAGCGCTCGCGTAGGAGCGGGGTGAGGTGAGTTATTTAGGGCGATCGGGGGGTTTCACGCAGCGGGGCACCCCAGATCGGTGCCACAGTCCCCAGTTTTTACGTTTTTTTGTGGCACAACCATACCAGGCCAGGAAGGCTGAGGTCAGGGCAAAAGCACATAATTGTAGAGGAACATCAACAGTGTCTATGACAGACTATACCTTTTAAGGATTCGCAAGAAATTGAGGCATAGTTGTGTCTTCTTCTGCAATGCCACAACGTTCTCATTCCATTTAAAGTGATCCTACACCCAGAAAAGAAATTTATGTTATCATCCTCTATCCCCAGCCCAGTTTCCCAATACAGCCTGTGTTTCTTATTTTTTTTTTTTTAACTAAAGCCTGTGTTTAATATTCATAACAATACAATCTGGATGCAGTCTGCAATATTGCTCTCTGGCCAAGCAGCCCCGTCCCCTCATGCTTTCCAGTCATGATACGGTTACAGTACTCACAGCTCAGCATTGGGGAGCATTTCAACCTAATTGCCATTATGTGACAGTTTAGTTGTAACTGAATGAATTAGCATATGGCTGCCATTCGGACATCACTGCTTTCTGTTTTTATGAATATTGGGCAAAGGCTTTAGTAAAAAAGAAACACAGGCTGTTTTGAGGCATGGAGCTGGGGACAGAAGGAGACAACATAAACTTCCTTTCTAGGCATACCACATTAAGGCACACATGTTAAACTTGCGGCCATCAGAGCCATCTGATGTGGCCCCTGACCTGCTGTGGGAAAGTGGAAGGAGTAAACAGAACTGAAATGGAAGGGTAGTTAAGGTAGTTAATGATGAGCTATTGCATGGAAAGGGATATAGGAGGGGCCCACTGGCAATTAGAGGTGACAACGGTGGCTTTAAGAAATGCTGCAACATTGATTGTAAAATACCACCCATCTGTGAAATCTTTGGCACAATCATTTGGTATAATAGTTTTTCTATAATAATTGTATGCTTGGCATTGGTGGGAGCTTACATTAATTAAACATTGAATATTGGAAACATGGTTCAGATGTGGGACTGATGGGGGGAGGGCTGTCATCAACAGACCCATATATTCAGAGTAAGCCATTCGGCATTTGTATTGCTAGCGTGTGGGGATTGTTATATATGAATGTAGGGGTGTGATGGAAGGACAAAAGGGTGGAGTTTGAGGAGATAGTGGGTATCCTGTAGAAAATCTTCATTATGTACCATATTCTAAATGGACCACCCTTGTCTAAAGGTTGAGCACATCTGGTTTAAGGTCTTGTGTGATGATAGTGTCTAGAAACTGTTTTGTCTACTCTGCTCACCACTTTTCCCTCAAACTGAATTGGGAGAGGGTTTGGTGGTACCTTCCTGAAATCGACTATCATTCTTACAATCTTACTGATGTTCAGAATGAGATTGCCTTAATCCATTGCCCTAATCTATTCATCTCAGCCTGATATGGCTCCTCATCATTGCTGTAAATTAACCCCCATGAGTGTGGTGTTATCTGCAAATTTAAGCAGCTTGAGTCTGTTGTCGAGGTACAGTCATTGGTGCACAGGGTAAAAACTAGTGGTGATGTTGGTTGTGCTGGAGCTGGATATTATAGACCCTAGTTTAACACACTGCGATCTATCTGTGAGAAAGTTTAAAATCCAACCACAGATATTAGATGGTACTCAATCCCCTCGATTCAAAGAGCAAAAGTTAATTGATTTCGTATCGAGAATCGTAAGTTTGGGTGGGTGTTAGTCATTTTTTCCTGTTTTTTTGGCCATTCCCGACTCGCACGAGCCTACGTACGAATGCGTATATGCTCTTACGATCAGCGGCAGTGCGTTCGTAAATTTTAGGATCAAAACGTAAAACTTAGGATCAAATCCTAAAACTTACGATCAAAACGTAAAACTTAGGATAATTGGATGTGTTTAGGTGTGATTCAGAGAAACCTGTAAACGCGTTTTAAAAGAAAGCCACAGCCGACACCTTTTAGCAGCCGGATTGCTGTTCGTGAACAGGTTTTTTGGCTATGTGGAGGAGTCTGGGCGTCTTGTGCTCCAATGAACTGCATGTATCAGCATGGCCGAGGCCATTAATTGTATGGCAATGCATGCCTGATTTAATACATTTCCATGTATGCCTTATAAAAGCATTTTAATGTGGACCTTAATTAGTCCTTTGCATGAAAACCTTTATTTTGCAATATATTTGCGTTAATTAAAGAAACTTATGTCCTTTGTTATTTATTGTTAAATTGATGTACTAGAATAATATTTTTAGATAGCATTTATTGTTTTAGTTGTTTACCTTTGCTTTGTTTAATTAGTTAAGCACATCTTTGGTCAGATGCATCACACTTACTGAGGAGAGGAGAGCGGGATAAAGTGCAGGATGTGGGTTACTGCTGTATTTTGCCCCCAGAGCTGGGGGCACGGACAGTCACAAGGCCCTTTCTGTTTGCAGGCTGCCCGAGAATACCTGAGCCGCCATCTTGGCTGTTTCTATACTCATAACATGCAGAAGTTGCTGGGTGTTTTGTAATATTTGAGAGCAATCTGTATGTAGAGGGTGTGGCTAACCACACACCAAAAATTTAAGTTGTACCATTTGAAGCCAAAATATTAAAATTAAATCCACAAGTAAAAAATGCAAGTTAACTAAAAATTAAACAAAGTAAGATTTTATTATGCAAATGCATTCATTAATGGTTGGTTTCTACAAAATGAATGAAATAAAGAAAAATAAGACCAAATATTTATAATGCACTTTAATGAGCTAAGTTTGTAGTGCGCGGCCGCAAGATCAGAAGGATTTACGTCCAGACCAAAAAGGAAAAAGGGCAAAACCAATGTTGCAACCTGAGAAATGAAACGGAAAATTCAGGATGGAAACTGACATAGGTCTGATTCCCGAACTGCCATACGAACGGACGTATATTTTAGGATAGAAGCGTATTTGCTTATTGAATCACTCGCAAGTTCATACGAACGCACGAGCGGACGTGAAAAATAGGATGATCGTGAGCCAAATCCAAGCTGTTACATGTTTCTTTGAATCAACCCAAATGTCCTGCAGAATGCCATAGAGGATGTCAGACATAATTGTGTTGAGGGATGAAGAAAAGTCTACAAATAACATCTGAACGTTAGTTTTAGGGTGGTCTGTATATTGCAGTGCATATTCAAAAGCCAACTTAACAGTATCCTCAGCTGAGCGATTTTCCAGATAGATATATTAATGAGAATCCCCAAACTCCTGAGCAATCTTTTCAGGTTGTCAATCACAAGCCACTCAAAAACTTTCATGATAATTGAGGCTCCGGCCTTCTTTAGGATTGGTATTAGTACAGAATTTTTCAAAAATGTGCGGACTGCGCACTCAGCCAGTGATCTAATGTAGATATTTGTTGGGAGTGGGAGCAAGAAACTATAGTTCAAACATTATAGGTTATGGGGGCCCAGACACAATATGCACTGTATAGAGTCTACCTCCCCATAACCTGGTGTGATAGTAAGGCCACTACTTTGAATTGGGCCTCAATGCAAACCAGCTTGGGGGGCACACCCATATTCATCATTAGCACTGTCAGAAATATTGTGATTGACAACAGATTTTAGATCAGGGCTGCCATCAAGGCTGCCTTGCTGGGGCCCCTCCTGCATGGCCAGGCCCCTGGGGCCCCATACTGGAGTCTTGGCTGTCCTGCCCTGGATAGAACATAGCCCAATGGTATCTGATTGGTCAGCTATTATTAACTCCAAGAAACCTTACTAAAATACTCTTTTCCAGAAACCTTTTAGAAGATAGGGAACCTGAAGAAGCTAGTTGCTGTTACCTGCAGAATGAGAATGGTTGTGTTAATGGTCTCCATATTGATCACACAGGTGAATGCCAAGACACATTCACTGCTGTAAAAAGAAACATTACCAGCCCCCGTTATCCAGAGATGTACCCCAACAATATAAAGTGTCAATGGAACATCCAGTTACCACCAGGCTTTCGTATTAAGATGTTCTTCCAAGACCTGGATCTGGAAGATCGGAATAGCCTGACAGAGGAGTGCGATTATGACTATGTGGCAGTTTACGATGGACAAAAAGAAGGCAACAAACTCCTAGGAAAATGGTGTGGTCAGGAGCTGCCCGCACCGGTCATGTCCAGCAAGAACAACATGCTGCTAGTTCTAATGACTGACAGAGACAAAGCCAGCACAGGCTTCTCTATGTTTTATATTGGGGGTAAGTACAAAACAAACAATAGGTCTGCATTTGTTTAGCGGTTTTTGTAGATGTCTTATTAATCAGTTAAAGACCAGTGTCCGACTGGGTGTACTCCAGTAGAATTGACCCCCCACACAATAACTGACAATACCACCATAGCTAATCTTCGCTAATGCTGAGGGGTCTCACGTTGTCTGGTTCGTCTATGTCCGATATCTTTTAGTCCTTGTGTTGACTGAAGGTAAATGGGAGAACAGCCTGGAACAGACTCAAATTAAAAAAAGGAGTTGACAGTACAGTCCCCTATGCCATAGGGAGTGGAGAGGGGGCCCTCAAACCAACCCCATGCGTTCAGTGCATGAAGCACTTTCGGAGGGTGCTTCGGGAACGAAATGCATGGGGTTGGTTTGAGGGCCCCCTCCACCTCTCCTCCTCCAGCTGCCAGTGACACTTTTCCTTTCTATACGGTATGATTTGCGTGGATTTCCTTGGCACTTTTCCAGGGTTCCTTGGCACTTTTCAGACTGCCTACATATTGCTTTGCACTTTAGAACCAATTTGCCATGAAGTCGTGTTTTATGGCTCAAACCCTTCCCTAGTGGGAATTCTATATCAGGATGCCCCCTAGTGTAAAATTCAACAAGTCCTGGGTCCTCTCAGTGGCCATAAGCAGATGTCACAGTGTGCAATATCTTCACTTCCCTTGCTCACTGGCCAGCAGACCACCAAGCTGATTATGATTGCTGCATGATTTCTGGGACTAGGGGACTTTTACACTGCAGGGCATCTCGATTTGGAATGCCCCATAGAGAAGAGTTTTAACGGACCTGAAGCCTCCCCCCCTTACCATCACCCAGTCGCATGACAAAATGTGAGGGGCCCTGTTGCGAACATTAAATGGGGCCTTTTTCCTGTTATTTTAACTTATTACTATTAGACAACTAAAGACTGAAACAGCTGAGACAAGTGGTGCTTCTTGTTTCCATTATATGATTTCAAGGGGGCACAAATCTGATAAATAAGGTGGAGGAGCAACAATGGTGGTGCCCCCTGACCTTCTGGGCCCCAGTGCAGGTGGCCAGAGCCTGCAGGAGAGCGACCAGCACTGCGGGACTGGTTGAAGTTCGGTAGGGGAGCCTCATGCTCCTTATGGAATCCCCCATCTAGGGTCTGTCCATAAAGTTCATAGATGTTGGCAAAAAAGTGTGGGAAATACTACTATACTACTACTACTATTAATGCTGCTATAGGGGGAGGTGGGGTAATAGCTTCTTTTATGTTGACATGATTGCCCAGTAATGAACCTAAAGCTGACAGCACCAACAATGCTGATCCCATATGAAGGAATGCAACGACATGTGGCCATTTTCAGACGCAAGTTCTCAGACTTGGTTCAATTTAATTATTCCAGGACAAGAAAGCTCCTAAATAAGGAAGCCGCAAGGCAGAGGAAATGCAATTTGCTGTGATTTACAGTCAGTCTGGCGTGGCTGGAGGATTTGGTTTCCCTCTCACTTGCTGTAATGCCCTTTATATATATATAGGAAGAGCTCTTAATGGTTTTCTAATGTACTGGGTATAAGCAGCAATTCTCATCTCTTATTGATTTATCAGAATTACAAACTCAGCTGCGGTATTCTTACTTGCAAAAATGATGGCGGCGTTCTGTTTTAACCCTTTTTACAGTTTTATGATGAAGTAGATTAATCATGTATGAGGGGGGGGGGGGGCATTAGATGAATATAAACAGTGGTGTAATTATGGTCCGATAGGCCCCAGAACAAACTAATAGTAATAAGTTAAAATAACAGGAAAAAGGCCCCATTTAGGCCCTCTGGACCCTAACATAAAGATGCAGAGCACTAGTAGATCCGACCACCCCGCTCTTAAAGTGTACCAAAACTTTGGATTTTTACTATCCTGGGTTTTGATCCTTCCCCTCCCGGTTTGAGGTGCCCCGCTGTGTGAAACCTCCCAGAATGTCAAGCTAACTCACCTCTCCTCGAGCCCCGGGTGCAGAGAAGCTGTGTGCAGCTAGAGACGCTGAATGTAATCTCTAGCTGCGCTTATGAGCAGTACACGGTACGCGGCATCACTTTTTCTCTTCGACTGAGCACAGCCATTCAGTTGTGGTTGGGGGAGTGGCGCATAGCCGACAGGGGATGCAAGCGATGCCAGTGCTGGGCGCACGTGCGCTGTGGGCTCGGGGAAAGCCCACAGCACCCAGTCAGTTGCTCCCACTTTAGGGTCACAGACACACAGAAATATAAGAAATTCAGAAACAGCATGCTGATAAGTAAGTCACAGGTCTGGGGGCACAATACATGAAATATAAGATATACATAACTTGTCGTGGTTCCCATGGTGCAGACAAGGTTCTGCTCCAATTAGCTTCTCAGGCTTCTTTCCCTAGGCATCCGCCACACACTTCTGCTCCTCACGCTTACCATTCTGCTGGTCCCTGCTGCTCGCTGGAGGTGCGATAAGCCGGGTGCTCTCTGTGAGGGGCCGATGCGCAGGTGCCAGGTCAAGATGGCAACTCAGGAATGAGAGGTTCGGGATCCAGCAGCAAGTAATTAATAAGCATGCAGTGGTTTGCATGCATGTTTAAGGAGCACTATCACAAAAAAATCGACAAATAATACAAATCTATATAGATATGCTGGATGGCAGAAGGAGGGGTCACTTATACACCTCGCATCAAGAAATATCCAGCCAGGTTTGTTTTTTATTTTTATTAATGGAAGGAAGAGGAAATCAGGTGACAGGTTCTGTCACCCCTGGATCTTATTGCTACCAAGAGAAGATGACCACAAGCTTGGCAGGAGTTTTATTCAGTTCTGGTGTATAAGTGACCCATCCTCTCATTAGCCGTTAGACCGTTGTTTGGCTTTAACACTCTCACCCTCTGCCCCACAGTTACTTACACGCACAGTCCTCAATCATCGTTCATTGGTGTGTATAGTTATGCATGGCAATAAATGTCTTTGCCAAGTAAATTGCGAATGCGGATTCACTGTCAATGCCCATTGCCAGCCATCCAGGTATGCCTGGCATGGGGATGGAGGGGTGCGCGGAACTGCAGAAGAGGCCCATGTATGTGCCATGGGATAGCCAGTTTAAAGTAAGAAATGGTCGAACTGGGGGAGGGGGGTTCACACACAGGGACATCCCAAATCCCAAATCAGGATTCCCCCGGTGAGCATTTCCACTCGCCCGCCTTTTAGAATCTAGGGCAGAATTTGAAAGGTTTTGGTCCACTTTATAGGAAAAGCCCACTTTAAAAGACCTTGCTTACCTTCCACCCGCTGTTGCACTGACGAGTATGGTCTCAGTCCGGAGCACTCCAATTAACTTCAGTGGGTACCTCCATACAAAGAAGTTCCTAGCGCATAATGAAATCAATGGGATCGCTCCGAATTGAGACCATGCCAACCCACCAGGCAGGCACTTCAATGCATGATTGGGATAATGGCCCACATTTTAGATTTAATTATTAACACAATGTTGAAGCCGAACAATAGTTCTCTATTTGCCACTTTTTTTCTTTTCTCCGTAGTTGTTCCAGTTAACGTCAGCTGTACCCGTACAGATTTCCACATCCAGATCCCAAGTCAGTCTGTACCCCAACTGGAGAGGAGCCACATCTACCTGGGTACGCCAGCCTGCTCTGCTCAGCTGGGCGGCGGTAACTACAAGATCTATGCCCGCTTTGACACATGTGGGACAGAACCACGGGTAATCTGCCATTATTACAAATGTTCAGCAGTGGAAACTAGTGGGGGGGCAGAGAATTGTTATTGATTACATGCAGCTGTTTCAGCTGGTAGAGTGGACAAACCAATTACACAATATAGGTGGTGGCCCATGCATAGGGGGGTGACGATTACTGATGCCACCATGCATACACCACTGCGAGGCAGATATTTTCTTACCTGCCTAGTGCTCCTCTGGCCCCATGATTTCCCACCGGCAGGAAAATCCAAACCACGCTTCTGCCAGCTGGGCAATATTGTCCTGGCTGAAACCTTATGCATAGACTCCTTCCAGTGCCAATATTTGATCCAGACAAACAGGCGAGACATTATAAGTCATCCAACTAAATTCCAGCACCAGTGTAAAACTCCACTTTTATTGGGACAGTTAATAGCATCCAGACATTAATGAGCACCATGGCAATAGTGTTTGTGCATTTCAGGGATACCCCCTTTCTCATGAATAATTTAGGAGGCATTCTCAAGGTAACAAAGTAAAAGGATAAATCAACTTGAACACTCCCAGCAGCATCTAAATTAAAAGCTAGGTGATTCCTGGTGCCAACCTTTCACTTGGAGGTCGAATTTGAACACATCTACATCCCCATTGGTGTCAAGGCCCTTTGTATTCAGCAAGTTGATGACCATTGTGTTAGAGCCTGGGGTCATATTTTCTCTATCATCCTGGGTATTTTCCATGCAGCTGTCTGCATTTGACAGGTTGGGTTTTGCAATAGGCAGCCAGTGCTTGGGCAAGCTGTCACTGGTGAAAAGTAGGAGAACAGAGGTAGGAACTGCTCAGAGAGCAGTGCTGTGGCTTTTTATGGGGAATGGCTGCTTTGCAGGGTACTTTTGCCATGACAAAGTTTTTCAATTTCTCTAAAAGGAAGTGGAATAAAAATGTCTGTTATTTTGGATAGCGTGGAGGATTGTGAGCAATATGGTAATTACTGAAGAAAATGTATGTCCATCAGGACCTATAAAAATTCAAACAACACATTATTACTTAACTATTATTCTGAATCCCTACACTAGTTATTACCACCATAGAAAATGTCTTTGTAACACGGCTCTTTGCTTATCTTTCAGAAAAGGAACAATACCTCTGTCATTGTAAGCACGCTTTACATAGATTTCTCAATGGGTAGCAAGGAGGACGTCCATGAATACGAGGTACAGTGTGAGCCCAAGAAGAAAGAAGCTTCTGTACGGATCCTGTCTGGCTCAGACCAAGCCCAGCTCTATGGACTTTTGGACAATACTGGCCAGTCCCAACAGCCGGAGGCAGAGGCATCAGAGGGCAGCGACAGGGGGCAAGATAGCAGCGACGTAGTCTTCATCAGCATTTGTATCTTAGCTGGAGTCCTAATGTTAATTGCAGTGGTGGGGCTGGTTCTGCTGTGACACTTGGTTATCACTACAACCATATACTGTACATACGAATGAAGTGTACCTAAACCAGATATCATCTCTTACAGTAAAGTCAAAGATGCTTCAACGCACAGTCCGGGGGAAAATATACAATATCAATATAGATGTAAAAGTTGACACCACAACAATGCCTTTCCTGGCATACATGAAGATAAAGCATGTCCAGACACTTATTGGCCAGTCTTTGGGCACAACCGGAGCCTTTTCAGATTTCTCTTGACTATTGCATGCATAATTTATTTCAGAATTCTGCAAAGTAATAGGAAGGTTTTTAAAAAAAATCAAGGGCTCCCTACTTTACGTTTCCAGAACTTTAGGTTACCAGCAACACACTCAGCTTCTCTGAGGGAGTGATGGCAAATACAGTTAGGTCCATAATTATTTGTACACGGACGCACGTTTTGTTTTTTTTAACCCATTTACTGAAACATATATTATACATAGGTTATAATTATATAATAAAAATAACGTCAAGACTTTAAGCTTTCATTTGAGGGTATCCACATTAAAATTGGATGAGGGGTTTAGGAGTTTCAGCTCCTTAACCTGTGCCACCCTATTTTTAAAGGGACCAAAAGTAATTGGACAATTGACTCAAAGACTTAGTTATGTAATTCTCAATTAAGCAGATAAAAAACCTGGCCTTGATTTTGAGGAGTGGTGCTTGAATTTGGAATATTTTTCTGTGATGAAAACATGCGGTCAAAGGAGCTCTCTATGCAAGTGAAACAAGCCATCCTTAGGCTGCGAAAACAAAAAAAGCATCTGAGAAATTGCTACAATATTAGGAGTGGCAAAATCTAGTTTGGTACATCATGAAAAAGAAAGCACTGGTGAACCGTTCGATGCAAAAGGACCTGAACGCCCATAGAAGACAACAGTGGTAGATGATCGCAGAATAATTTCCATGGTGAGGAGAAGCCTCTTCACAATAGCTAACCAAGTGAACCACACTCTCCAGGATGTAGGCATGGCATTATCCAAATCTATCATAAAGAGCAGACCGCATGAAAGTAAAAACAGAGGGGTCACTGTACAGTGTAAGCCACTCATAAGCTTCAATAATAAAAAAAGCTAAAAAAGCCAGCACAGTTCTGAAGGAACATTCCCTGGACAGATGAAACCAAGATCAACCTCTACTAGAATGATGGGAAGAAAGTAGTATGGGGAAGGTGTGGTACAGTGAATTTAAACATGCCTGGCATAAGCACACATCTATCCTAAGATAAAGAGTACATACAGTATACACATAAGGGCAGACTAGATGGACCGTATGGTCTCCTTCTGCCATCAACCTTCTATGTACCATCTCATTTGGGACCACATCACAGTATCTGTGCGGTTTCTATGATAGGATTGGTATGGTATGAAGGTCACCAATTCCCAACATGGCTGCCAGATAGTTTCAGTTAAATAAAGGCTTAATCATTTTTCAGTTTGAAACAAACCATTCTCATTGTAAGAGTGTTATTTAGGGGTTTAGCCACTTTGCTTCCTCTAGTTCCTGATTAGATAGATGCCAATAAGTATTTATTGAATGAAAATGAAATAAACAACAGGAAATCAAGGTAACGGGCAGAATCAAAATGGTATCAGACCCTTATCAAAGCTCCAAACCCAGCTATAATAATAATAAGCAGGTCTAGTTCATGGATTATGATGATGGAATGATCTAAGCTTAGGGTCCTGTCTTCCTTGGGGGCCATACTTGTAAAGAGTGAAATCCATTCATCTCCAAACACCGCCCTAGGTACCACCCGCTTATTTTATATACAACACACCTCTTCATTATCTTCTGCCCAATCAGGTCACAGATGCTTGAACCCTGATCAGGTATTGCAATGTCCACTCTACCCCACTAGAGGGCAACCTTGTGTAAGCATAGTTGTGTAGATGAGTTCAGGTTTCAATGTAGCTTCTCAATGGTCTTAGTCCAAGAGGTAAACACCAGCTGTCTCCGAAAAGGAAGGTGAGGCATCTGTCATATAGAGTGGCTATGCACAACCAAATACAGGTTTGTCTGAGATTTTTCCCAAAACATAATAATAATAATAGTAATTCATTCTAGCCAAAAGCTGACACTCAAAGGGTCACTCCACTTCCCAACACTCTTTTTCTACTTATTACGTAATTAATCTGTGTGTTACTTGCCACTTAATTCCTCCTATTAGGTGCATATTATAAAACTGATAAGGTCAGGTCTCTTAAAGTCTCTGTCCAGACACACGGTAATATTCTCCACCTTTGGGAACAGAGTCAAACGGGCCATTTCAAAGCAAAATTCCCAATTATATGTAAATCAGAATCAGACTTATTTCGCCATGTACAAACATTTCATACATACTAGGAATTTGTTGTGGCAGATAGGCTGCAGGGATACAGTATGTAAAAGGGCTGTAATTAAACCATCCCAGCATCAGATCCAGGGTGAGTAAGTGCAAGAAATAAGAACTTGCACCAGGTGACTCCACCCAGGCAGCCATTCCATTGCAGACACCACGTGGTGGGGGATCCTAGTCCAGTAGCATAATTAGTTAGTGAGTATAGAATGTATAGTAGTAGTACAGTGACAGTGGATAAAGTGAGAGGAACTGCTTGTGCCAGGTGCTTCCCATCCATGCAGCCATTCCATTGCAGACACCACGTGGTGGGGGATCCTAGTCCAGTAGCATAATTAGTTAGTGAGTATAGAATGTATAGTAGTAGTACAGTGACAGTGGATAAAGTGAGAGGAACTGCTTGTGCCAGGTGCTTCCCATCCAGGCAGCCATTCCATTGCAGACACCACATGGTGGGGGATCCTAGTCCAGTAGCATAATTAGTTAGTGAGTATAGAATGTATAGTAGTAGTACAGCGACAGTGGATAAAGTGAGAGGAACTGCTTGTGCCAGGTGCTTCCCATCCAGGCAGCCATTCCATTGCAGACACCACGTGGTGGGGGATCCTAGTCCAGTAGAATAATTAGTTAGTGAGTTTAGAATGTATAGTAGTAGTACAGTGACAGTGGATAAAGTGAGAGGAACTGCTTCCCATCCAGGCAGCCATTCCATTGCAGGCGCCATATGGTGGGGGATCCTAGTCCAGTAGCATAATTAGTTAGTGAGTATAGAATGTATAGTAGTAGTACAGTGACAGTGGATAAAGTGAGAGGAACTGCTTGTGCCAGGTGCTTCCCATCCAGGCAGCCATTCCATTGCAGACACCACGTAGTGGGGGATCCTAGTCCAGTAGCATAATTAGTGAGTTTAGAATGTATAGTAGTAGTACAGCGACAGTGGATAAATTGAGAGGAACTGCTTGTGCCAGGTGCTTCCCATCCAGGCAGCCATTCCATTGCAAGCACCATATGGTGGGGGATCCTAGTCCGGGAAATATTACTTAAAATTAGTTAGTGAGTTTAGAATGTATAGTAGTAGTACAGTACAGAGACAGTGGATGGAGCGAGAGGGACTCCTTGTGCCAGGTGCTTCCCATCCAGGCACCTGCATCATTTCAGGTGCCACTTGGTGGAAGGTTCTTGTCCGAACATAAGGAGAGTAGGGTGAGGTAGTAGAAGGAGAGAAAGTAGAGGAGGAAGAAATTGTAACTGGTGCCATCCACCCAGGAAGCCATTCCATTCCAGGCGCCACTTTCCCTAGCACAGAAGCTGTGCTGTTGCACACTTCTGCACACGCATGACAGCGCCGCTTCCACCAATTAGTAATGCAGCGTGCAGCAGTTTTCTGTGTCCCCAGGTTGTTATTAGCTTGTGCAGATCGGTAAGTATGCTCAGTTTTCAGGGGTTCGTCAAGCATTCCAAATTGGGCAGTAACCCCTGCATCCACAACAAAGGTTTGCTTTAAAAGTGGAGCAAAACCCTAAACAGAGTTTGGGTTCGCATAGCATAAACCCTGTCCTGCAGGGTGCCCCTCTACTGAAACCGCACAGCCCATGCCACATACTCCCCTACTTCTGGGATCCTGCAGCCGGGACCTGTGGCAATCAGCAGAGCACCGAAGGTCTGCCGGTGGTGGAACGCAGAGTGAAGGGAGCAAGGATGCCGGCACAGAGAAGAGTCATCTGATAATTGCTGCAGGTCACCACTGTGGGATCCCAGAATTAGGCGAGTATGTGGCATGGGCTGCAGGGTTTTAGTAGAGGGGCACACTGCAAGGCACTGGTCCCCAACCTGTGGCTCACAGACCCTTGGTGTGTGGCTCACCGCCTTCCTGGACTTAACCCCCCTAACTGTACTTGTGAAATAGAGAAAACATCCAAAAATGTGTCTCTATTAGAGTGTGGGGTCCGGGCTCCCTGGGTAAGGTATCAGCAGTCTGCTCAACCAAAACTAAAGCTTATTTTATTAAAAGGGTAAAACACATCCAAAACATGCGTTGGCAGGTGAACAAGTGTGGCACCTTACCTGCATAAGCCAACACATCTGCCATTTACCCTTTTGGAGATACAAGATCAGTATTTATATGGGCAAATATTTTATGGGGTAACTTGTGCATTTGCCAAAATCTTCACACAGAATGTGGCTTAAGCCCATCTCCCAGTGATAAATGTGGCTTCCAGGGTAAGAAAGGTTGGGGGGGGGGGGCTTTTGGGGAATTTACATTGTGGACCATCCCAATCCGGGGAGGGGCCGGCAGGGTTTTGTTTTGCTTTATATAGCAATAGTAGATAAGTCTGTAAGAAAACCTGACATTAGAAATAAGGCCCCTCTCCACCACTCTGTCCCTTGGCACTCAGTCATATTAGGGGTAAAGAAGAAACAATTACCTTCCCTGCTCCTGGCAGTAAGCTTATTTCTACCACAGTAAGATTGCACAGATGAGGCATCCTCACTCCCTCTGCGCGCTACAGCCACAGTCAGCAACCTGGTGGTCTGCCGCACAAAGCACAGAAAGTAGGGCCTTGCTTCAGCCACTGATGGATCTGCTGTGGGAATGTGCTTAACCTGTAACATGGCTGAGCACCGGGGAGGTACATTAATTTTTGAGTATAGCCTTTCGGATTTCTTTGTCAGAAACAGTCACTTATTTCTTACAAAGGCCACCCCTTGCTCCCAGCCCAGTGATCTACCTCTAAAGTGGACTAAAACCAACTTACCTGAGCTTTGGTTCAATTTGGGATGCCCCTGTATGTAAAAGCCCAGGGTTCACCAGATGTCTTATCTCGCTCCATGCTCCCATGGAGCTTGTGTGAGCTTCAAGCTCTCAGAATAGATTGCCATGACTATTAATACCTGGCATCTTTTCTGAATGAAAGGATTGCTTGGAGCCTCCCCCTGGCACTCCCCTCTGACCAGCCATTTAAATAAGCCAAATCGCAATGGCGTCTAGCGGGAATCAGAAACAGGTTTTGTTCTGCCTTAAAGTGTACTAAAAATCTTAAATACAATCTTGGTCCACTTACCTATGCCCTCTTACTTTGCCCTTTGGGAACTCAGCAGACTAAGAATCTTTTAAGACTTCTGGTGCACTTTAAAGCAAAACAAAACCCAGCTCAGTGGATCGGATATTGACTCTTCCAGGTTTTGTTCCTTGCCCTGGGGCATCCTGATTTGGGTTGTCCTACTGTGTGAACCCCCCCCCCCCCCCCCCCCAGTTCACCTGTAACAGCTTACATTTCACCAGTCCAACGGCACATGCACAGAAGTGCAAAAGAGGCGGCTTTTACATGGAATAAATGACTTGGACAGAGAGTCCCTAATGTGGATGTGGACTACAGACGTGTACATGTGTGTGTTCTAGGATGCTTTTGACTCGACTCACTCACCCGATCGGTTGTCCTGCACTACTGGTCATCTGTCAGCAGATCTGCCGTAATGAAGCTGCAGCGACAACCTACAGAAGGATGGGAGGAGGGTTTTTATTTGGTCAATACGGTCCAGTTTTTAATCGTTTGGAAGGGATTGATACTACTCCTGCCATAAACAGAGAGCAATTAAAAAGAGTAGATGATGTATTTATTGGATAAAAAAAAAATAAACATTTGAAGTTTCTAAAATGTTATAAAAAGAACCGTTGAATAAATTAGCAGACAACCCAGGGAAGGAAATGTATTGAACAACCGCATGTCCTCCTGTTTGTTTCTAACTTGACATCCATGGCTGAGATAACCCTAAATATTGCTGTAGGCATCACAGGTCCAGAACTTGAGGGGAAATGTAAAAATTGTCTATAGTCCAGTCCCAGAGGACACCAGAAATAAATCTTCCGCTACCGTACTGTTATGTCCAATACAAATACCAATTCCAATACAGACTTGATAAAGAAAGCATATCACTTCTTATGCGTCTTAACCAACATATTGACAGGTAGGTGTCCATCTTTAACTTGTGATCGGATCTCTGGCTTGTGTTTCAGAGAGAACACCAGAGCACGCACGGTCCTCCGGTAGTGGACGTTAATGAGACGAGAACTTTGGTGGAAAACCTCATGTTCAATACACTCGACCAAAGAGTCACTCGTCTGTTTGAAGAAAAAGACACAATCAGGTCTACAGCTTCTTATGAGACAACTGAGAACCAAATATAGATGAATGTCAGGCCTCATATTCCAAACACTCGTCAGTCACTCAAATGTTTGAGGGGCAGAAGTTAAATCATACTTCATATGGGAGACCAGCCACAGTTTTTCCACCCAGTCTTTTTAAATTGCGACATAAAACAAAACTAACTAGTAAAAAATAGGTTTGGGGCGCCCACTAGTTAAAAAGCAAATGAAAGGCCAAAGCTGTGTTCACTGTGCCTGGCAAACCTCATTAGCTGTGGGCTTACGTGGGGGGCAAGGAGCGCATAAAATGGGCAAGTAAAAAGGACTACTTAGGAGGGATTCCGTAGGCGAAGGCAATTGTTAGACCAATGTGTCGAGCTACATTTGGCACTGCCCTAAACGGTTTTCAGTTTTTAAATTGAAGAAATGGCCGAGATACTGGGGTTTATAGTTTTACAATATGATTTTTCTTCTGAAGCAAGTGGGCTCTGTGATGCTGCATAAAAATCAGCATAATGGAGGGAGTCTGTAAGAGCCCGATATTGTGCTATTGTGTTACTATATACAGAAATATATATATAATAAATGAGATTATATAGAATTGAAATTAATATATATTGTACACTAAAAGCTATATTATAGCTATAAGCTATATTATCTATAATAGAAGCACATTTTATATAACATAAGGCAAACATACAAAAATAAGGCAATACAATTCTATTATATTAATTTTTGAACTAATCAATGGTGCAGGGAGTGGCTGTGGGCTCTATTGTCTTGCTCCAAATAAAAAAAAAACAAGGGGTGGAGCTATAGATCACCAGGGAAGGTGTATCATTGGTGGTCTAAGGCAAAGGACTGCAGGGGGTGTGCCACTACTCTTTCCCTTTCTCTCAGAATGTAACTTTAACCTTTTCAGTGGCAAGCATGTAGTTTCTACGTGCTCGCTTCCACTCCACTTAAGTGCCAAGCACATAGAATCTATGCGCTTGACTTTCCCCCCTGCTACAGTAAAAGTAAAGTAACAAAAACACTCACCTGACCCCTCGTTCGATCCGGCCGGGTCACCTCTTCATGCTCCACTTTGATCCCCCACCCAGGCCCCCCGATGCAAGGGAATGCCCGGAATAGCCACCCCCCCCCCCCCCTTCAGCAGCTGCCGGAAATACATGTAAAAAAATAATAATAATAATAATAAAAATGACATTTACTCACCTCAGTGTCCGATCGCTCCCGCCGGGTCTCCGTTCACCAGGGGTGCCTCCGATCACCCCCCTGGCTCCCCAGCTTCCAGAGAGGGCCTGAAAGGCCCTCTCCCTCTCCTCTCGATGGGCGCCGCCATTTTGCAGCTAAGCCCTGCCCCTCCCGGGTGTCGTCCTGGCTCCGGGCTGTCATTTCTGTCACTTGTCATCGCTGGCCACAGGAGGGGGGGAGGCAGGTGATAATCTGATCGCCTGCCTCCCCCCTCCAATGGCCAGCGATGGCACCATCTGCAATCGGAGCTGCGAGGGACACAGGAGCTCCTCAAATATTGCGGCTTTTGCTTCTAGTGTCATTGCAGCTTATGCAATGACACTGCGAAGACGCCAGAATGTAGGGGTGGTGCAGTGTCTGCTGGGAGGCCAAAGATTTCCAAGATGGCAGTGTCCTGCAGACAGCGCAGAGGAATCAGTAAAACGCCGAAGTTTGATGCCCCCAAAAAGGTAAGAAAAAAGCAGCAAAACGTAAACTGGAGGGGGGCAGGTGCAGGCAGGACAAGTTCGGGGAGTTTTCATTAACTCCCGACACACTATGATGTTCCTCTTAAACTTTATCATACGGCTGGCAACTTTTTGCTATAGGAAGGGGTGGGGCTAAAACTACAGCCTTTAGAGGACAAGGAGAACTCAGCCGTGTTGGAGGTAAGGTAAGAATACTCTAATTTCATGCTTAGCCTAAAGATGTCAAGTTATGCAATTACAGAATCAAGCAAAGGTTGGAACATGACAGAGCCTCATGAAAAAGATTGACCAAGTCAAGCAAATGGACCAGGTTTAGCACCTATATAAATATGTAACCAAAAGTTTGTACCATGTTAGGTCAGATTTTCCACTTTTACCACCCAAAATACATAAACTAAAACAGTAATGTGTGCATTCTTACCATTGTATAGCCCTTACCTCCTTCTCCAGAGCTTCACACAGCATTTTCCTTGCACTGCTGCGCAGTTTTTCTGTAGCAGCATCACAGCGAACTTCTATAGTCGGTTTGCATCGGTTTTCCTTTAAAAAGGTTTCCCATTGTGAATGGACATCTTTGGCAAGTTGGGATACTTCCTCATCAGAATGCTTCTGCAAGCTTTCCACCGCCTCACCTGGGAGAGGGACAAACCATTGTGGCCATTATGCAGCCAGCTGTTCTCATATCCAGGTACATAACACTTAAAGTGGACCAACACCCAGGATTTTGACTATCCTGGGTTTTGGTCCACTTCAGGGGGGCACCCCGATTAGGGGTGCCCCGCTGTGTAAAACCCCCCAGAAACACCCCAATACTCACCTCAAAACGCTCCCACGTGGCCGGGTGACAGCGACGGACAAGCGCTGACAGCGACGGACAAGCCAGTGCGTCCGCCGCCGCCTCCCGCACGTCCCTCTGACAGCGCGCGCGCCCGCGCCGGCCATTCGCAAACGGCCGGCGCGGGCGCGCGCACGGCTAGAGGGGCAGCCGCCGCAGCCGCCGCAGAGGAGGTGAGTTTTTGGGGGGTTTTCGGGGGGGTTCCTCACCGCGGGACATCCCGATCTCGGATGTCCCGCGGTGAGGGGGGTGATCGGCCCGGGAATCTTATAGATTCCCGGGCCGATCACCCCAGGGTGTTGGTCCACTTTAAAGCAGACCTTGTCAAAAAATCAAAGCTTAGTAAATTGCTTCCCTAAAGCCCCTCTCTGGCAATCAGTGACATACGCTTATTGAAAGGGATTAACACCATGCAGAGGTTTGGAATAGCAGGCAGATTCTGCACTCTTCCACATGCATGGCAGCGGTCATCTTGCCACACACATGAAGGAGCGGATTCTGAAAAAACGAGTATCTTACAACCATCTCTTATTTCTAGCCAAGAGCCTGCAGCTGCAATGACTCATCCACTGGAACCTTCTAAATATACTGTATCCCCTGAATGAATGCTTTTTGTTGCCATAGAGCTACATTGTAACAGGTTCCCTCACACAGATGTCTTTAGCTACATTAGCTGTTTATTCAGTGTTTGTGTGTGTGAAAAATGCAAACTTCTCCTTGTTTCTGAGGCATATACCTCATTTATCCGAAAACAATACTTATATTAATATTTTGCGCCTAAAAAGACAGGTAGATGGATGGATGGACAGATAGGTAGAGGGATAGATAGAGAGATAGCTGGGCAGAGGGATAGATAGATAGACAGACAGAGGGCTAGATAGCTAGCCGGGCAAAAAGATAGACAGGCAGGCGGCTAGATAGCCTCCCTCATCTCTCCACAGAAAGTGTCCCTGATGGGGGGGGGGGGGGGGGGGTCAGCAGCAGCCCAGCCGCCTCACATGCCTCCAGAATGGGGGGGGGGTTAGCAGAGCCAAAAAAAAAAATCACGCTTATTTTCAGAGAAACATGGTATCTCTCTCAATTTGGTGGGAATTACTGCTGGCAGCACCCCCCTATTTCTCATGTGTAAGCAGGACTAACAGGTGTGTGGCATGATGGCTGCCCCCATGTAATTCAAGAATGATTAATCTTTATGCCATTCCACAACATCTGCATGGGATGAAGCCCTCTCAAACTGCTTTTGCCACTGATCATAAGAAGCAATTTACTAAACCTTCTTTTTTTTTTTAATGGAGGTCCACTTTAAAGCGGGTGTCTAGTCTGGAAGTAACTCCCCCACCACGCCCTACCAGAACGGGAATCCACACTCATATGACAGGACAGGCACTTTAAATAACAGCTCTAAGATGAATCTTTAAAATGGAAAGCTGGTCAGGGGTTCCAAGGACAGGGAGGGTTCTCCAGGCTTTTCTGCAGCACTCACACCTGCCTCACTGCAAACTGAGTATTCTACAGAAGAGGCGCACACACAAATAGTTTACTGGAGGCAAACTTTAAACATAAAGCATTGCAAATGCCCTGTGTATATGCAAAGGTTAGCAGAGGTGAGGCAGAAAAGGTGGGATAAACAGAAGTGGAAAAGATAAGGTGACTAGAAGTCAGACGGGAAGAGGTGATAGGGTAAGAAATGTGACTGACGACAGAGGTGAAGTGGAATAAGGTATGTAAGTGCAAAGAAAAAGAACCTGTAAGGGCACCACCAGATTTGATCGAGACTAAATAGACAGGTGGGTGCTCCTATAAATCCCAAACCACAATCCAAATAATACAAACCAAAAAACAGGGGATTTAAGAATGGGCACTCACACCAGAAATGTAAGAAGATTAATATAGAAAATTTATTCAAACAATACTATGTGCACCACTAAAAAACATATATACACAACATGTACTGACAAGACAAAATTTAAAAAGGAGAATAGGTAGGTCCCCGGGCTCTGCTATTTATCTTAATCAAACCTCCATAATAAATGTATATTATCTTAATAAGAAAGCATGTATATTGCATAGAAAATTACAATTGTGTGCCTAAGTATGTACAAAAATATATATAAATATATATATATATACTGCCCCCCAGTGGGCCATCAATGAAAAACAGGGAGTTGCATATCTAATCCTAATGAATAAATTAATTATAACAAGGTAATCAATATATATACCATACAAGTTAATATATAAAGAAATATATATATACAAAATTACATAAAGTGCAAAGTGCATCAGCAATAATTCATCCCAAAAAAAGGGCAACTAAATTCATATACACAATAAAGAATAAATACAAAAGAAAAATCTCATATAACACACAAATGTGCACCTGATGTGCTAAGACTCGTGCTCCTATGTCCACACAACCAAAAAAGGTGACAAGAAAAAATTATTATTATGTAGAGATAAAAAATGTATCAATATAAAATTAAGCGTGTAAGCATCCCTGAACTCCCCGTATAATATATGAATAGAAATTAATCAGTAAATATATATATAGGCAACCCCCGCCCCCCTATATTTACAAGAATAATATAAATGTACAAAATTTGCAGTAGCTCAGCAATAGTAAATAAGATGCATAAAGACTGGGCCAAAGGCTCTAGCAGAAATCATGTGCTGTAGCTGCTGAGTAAAAGATCAAGGGAGCAGGGAAGGCACAGCAGACATGTTGCCAAAATGGCTTAATCAAACATATTAAGGCAATACTACCAGTAGCAGAGTTGTACCCGGGACCTCCTGGCTGCCCCACGCGTTCCGCCGTGCCTATATATATATTTACTGATTAATTTCTATTCATATATTATACGGGGAGTTTAGGGATGCTTACACGCTTAATTTTATATTGATACATTTTTTATCTCTACATAATAATAATTTTTTCTTGTCACCTTTTTTGGTTGTGTGGACATAGGAGCACGAGTCTTAGCACATCAGGTGCACATTTGTGTGTTATATGAGATTTTTCTTTTGTATTTATTCTTTATTGTGTACATGAATTTAGTTGCCCTTTTCTTGGGATGAATTATTGCTGATGCACTTTGCACTTTATGTAATTTTGTATATATATATTTCTTTATATATTAACTTGTATGGTATATATATTGAATACCTTGTTATAATTAATTTATTCATTAGGATTAGATATGCAACTCCCTGTTTTTCATTGATGGCCCACTGGGGGGCAGTATATATATATATATTTATATATATTTTTGTACATACTTAGGCACACAATTGTAATTTTCTATGCAATATACATGCTTTCTTATTAAGATAATATACATTTATTATGGAGGTTTGATTAAGATAAATAGCAGAGCCCGGGGATCTACCTATTCTCCTTTTTAAATTTTGTCTTGTCAGTACATGTTGTGTATATATGTTTTTTAGTGGTGCACATAGTATTGTTTGAATACATTTTCTATATTAATTTTCTTACATTTCTGGTGTGAGTGCCCATTCTTAAATCCCCTGTTTTTTGGTTTGTATTATTTGAATAAGGTATGTAGAGGTAGGCAGAGGAAAAATACAATTCTGTGAAATACTCACCTGTAGAATTGGTATTATACGCATACAGCACATCCTGCTCCATCTATAATAATTACACATGGGTAATCCTCCGCCAGAGGGCGCTGTTCACTGCAGACATGCAAAAACAGGCTCCTCCCGGCCCTTCATATAACCAGGGACCTCCCACAAATCCCCAGCATTGAAAAGCAGTGAGAAAAGAAGAAACCAACCACCAACTGGTAATAATAGCAATGATAACACCATACAGGGGATCCAGAAAAAATGTAAAACCAGGGTGGGGTGGAGCAGGACGTACTGTATGCGTATAATACCAATTCTACAGGTGAGTATTTCACAGAATTGTATTATTCTAAGCATACAGTACGTCCTGCTCCATATATAATACTTACACGTGGGACATCCAATAGCAGTGTCCATAAAGTAGGGTGGGATCCCCATCAAAAAGGCACAGCAGACAGTAAAGGCGCTGTCACCTGCAAACCTTGCTACCAAGCATGACATGAGCAAAGGCTCTAATGTCAATCTCATAACAAAACCTTTGAAAAGGTATGAACAGAAAACAAGCAGCGGTCTAGCAAAAACCTGTGTAACAGAAAACCTGGCGCTGAAGGGCCAAAGGTACCCAAGCACAAGTAGAACAGAATAAAAAGAGAGAAAGAATCTTCCCCTTAAAGTGGACCAACACCCAGGGGGGATCGGCCCGGGAATCTATAAGATTCCCGGACCGATCAGATCCCTCCCCGCGGGGCATCCGAAATCGGGATGTCCCGCGGGGAGGAACCCCCCAGGAGGCCCACAATCCTCACCTTACCGGCGATCCAACGACGCATGCGCGAGACGCGGACGCGTCTCTCGCTTCCCTCTAGCAGGGCGCGCTCCCGCGCCGGCCGTTTTGTGAATGGCCGGCGCAGGCGCGCTCCCTGTTAGAGGGAAGTGAGAGACGCAGCCAATGACAGCGCTCTGGTATGCGCGTCCAAGCGGCTTTGGACGCGCATACCAGAGCGGCTCTGAGCGCTGTCATTGGCCGGACGAGGTCACGTGGGAGCGGGGAGAGGTGAGTTTTTGCGGCGATCGGGGGGGTTTCACACCTAAGTGGACCAACACCCAGGATAGTCAAAATCCTGGGTGTTGGTCCACTTTAAAGTGGACCAACACCCAGGATTTTGACTATCCTGGGTTTTGGTCCACTTCAGGGGGGCACCCCGGTTAGGGGTGCCCCGCTGTGTAAAACCCCCCAGAAAGCCCCCAAAACTCACCTCACCACGCTCCCACGTAGCCACGGACAAGCGGGTGACAGCGGCGGACAAGACAGCGCGTCCGCCGCCGCCTCCCGCGCGCCCCTCTGACAGTGCGCGCACCCGCGCCGGCCATTCACAAACGGCCGGTGCGGGGGCGCGCACGCCTAGAGGGGCGCACGGGAGGCGGCGGCGGCCGCTGAGGTAAGTTTTTCGGGGGTTTTGGGGGGGGGGGGGTCCCTCACCGCGGGACATCCCGATCTCGGATGTCCCGCGGTGAGGGAGGTGATCTTATAGATTCCCGGGCCGATCACCCCTGGGTGACAGTCCACTTTAAAGGAATAGGCCAGAGTAACGACCTGACCAGCCCAATGCAACAGGAGCCTCGGTAAAACTTAGAACTCTCCCCAACGGGGAATTGAAACCTGGTCTCCCGCCAGGCAGGCGGGGATACTGACCACTACACCAACAAGGATCAGCAAGAAGCTGAAACCTTTACTCAGGACCAGAAAGACAAACCATCCAAGTAAGATCAGTCCAAAGGGCGCATAGCCCCTGGAAGCAAACGAGATCAGGCGCATACGTATCGAGGCACCCGCAGACCCCAAGGGGCATCAGTCCCCCTAAGGGACAAGAAACAACCAGGAAAACGTCAATACCTGTTGAGGGAATGTAGACCCCCTTACTTCAGCATTACTAAGAATAAGGCCCATAGGCAGACAAAAGGACTTAAATAATGACCATAAGACACCACCTTGGGCAAAAGGTCCGGCGTAAGGCGGAATACCACCAAATCATGGTGTGTATGTATATAAATATATAATGAACGAAGGCTAACTAACAGAGCCACCTTCTCAGGCACACGTCTGACTGAAGCAACAGCCCCCGGAAGGGCAACTTGAACTACGAAACAGCTCAGACAGCATCCGGATTAAGTCCCAAGGGAACAACCGCAAGGCAAACAGAATAAAAATTGATCCCAACAGGAACCATAGAACTACTTGGGAGATGCACCTGAGCAATCCCAAGAGAACGCTTAACAATGGAAGACTGAACAAGACTTCTTACTGGAAGGCAGACAGGACAGAACCTGAACCTTCAGAGTACCTAGATGGGGAGCCAGCCCCAACCCATGCTGTAATAACTCTAGAACCCTGGGAACTGATAACGTCCAACAGGGGAGAGACCAAGACTCACGCCAATCAATATGGGTACACCATACCCCATAATAGACGGAGGAAGAAGAAGAAAGGAAGCTTGCTCCTAGCCCCCCATAGACCAAGTCACCCAGAAGATGAACCCGTCTCCAAAAGGGTGAATGAATCAGCTGTCAAGCCCTCCGACTAGAACCTGTAGATTGGGGCGACATAAGAAGGAGCCTGACAAGGGCAGAACCGCACTTCCTGAGAGAGCGTACAGGTCCGATGACCTCAGCAGAAACATCTGCGAACCACAGTCCACTAGGCCACCCAGGGGCCATCAATCTCACGGTTCTCTTTATCAGCGCAACCGTGCGCAGAACCCCACCTAGCAGGGTGAATGAAGAGAAGACATATAAAATAGAAAGTCCAGACATAAAATTACTACGCCCCCATGACCAGAGTCAGAATATTCTGGGGCAGTAAAAACAAGGGCAGAGCCCCTGTGATATTAACGGGACCCAACAGAGCCACCCTAGTTGGCTCTCAGAGGGACACCGGGATAGCACAACCTGCCACTGAAGGACATCCATTGGAGCGAATACCACTGAGATGCAGGGAACGTTGACCCCCACCTAGATCAGGATCAGAAACCTTCCAGGAGAATCATCCTGCTTCAAGTTCCAGACTGATAATAAATACAGGCCACTTTCCTCTGACAGGCCAAGAGATCCCCAAATAGACAGGTCCTGAAGAGGAGTAGTCCAGCAAGATAGAGCCAACTGAAGGCTCACTGTTTTAACAAAATCAGTAGGTAAGATGGACCCTCTAAGGGACCCTACCTAGGAACCACGGGGGATTTTTAGAAGAAAATTCCCCCCCCCCCCCTGGCAACCTGCGAGACTAGGTACCAAAGGTGACCATCCACAGGAAGATGCAAGAAAAGGAGGGGGGTGCCCCCGGACAGGGTTCTTGAATTTAACCAGACCAAGAGGAACCAACGTACCAAGGGGGAATGAGCACAGACCTAGATCCAGGGGTGCTGGAACCCCATCCAGGATTAATAACCTACTGTGCCGAAGAGCCCAAGGGCTCCGAATATAAGGGACATCCTCTGATCCGCCACCAACGGGCCCACCAGCTGCAATCCTGCCTGGTGAAGGAAGGGGACAGCAACGAGGGACAGAGCCCATGTAACCAGGAGTCCACTTATTGCCAAGGAAGAAGGTACAAGCCTGAACCAAATCCAAGGAGTGGAGATAGCGAATAAGGGACAATGAGGGATCGAGGTGACTGAGCACCCATTCAAATGACTCCCAAAGAACACCACTAGCCGAGTAATCAGCGCAGCCTGACGTAGGGATTGTAAGTAAGAAGGACGCCCAGGCGGGCGAGGGCGTCCCATCATGCTTGGGGGGCTGTGAAGAGGGGTTTTGACTTAGCCCGGCGGGAGGGCCCAGGACGTTGTCTGCCGCTCCTGGGGCAGGAGTCTGCACAAGCCCCTAGAAAAGGCACCCCAGGTTCTTGTTTAACACTATGGTATGGAGGGGGAGGGGTAACCCGAGGGGGCCGAGACGGCCGCCTGCGATGGGGTGAATTGCCCTTTTTTCCAAAGAGGTCCAGACGGGCCCCAAACAGGCCCTCTAAAGGGAAGCCCAGTCAGAGTTCTTTTAGCAACATCGTCAGCACCCCACTGTCGCAACCAGAGCAAGCGACGTATAGCCACCACTAGGGCAGAAGTCCTCGCACACATTCTGATGGTGTCATCCAGAGCTAAAAGGATAGATTTAACAAAAATATCACAACTGGAGAGTGCATTAAACACCCCCCAGGGTAAATCCTCAAGGTGATGCTCCAGCATCTTTCTTATGAGGGTTCTAGCGGCCACTGCAGTGATGGCCGCGGCACAGACCGGACGCAGCGCCGTTCCTGCACAAGCAAAGGCGTGTGAAGCCAGCCTATCGATGCGCCGGTCCTCAACATCCCGAAGGGTGCTATAAGCCGGGACAGTAAAGAAGGGGGGGTTAGGAACCCCAATGATCGGTGCGTCCACCACGGGGGGGCGATGACCAACAATTAGCCACCTCAGGGGGAAAAGGGTATTTCCAATCCCAGTCCCCTGGAATCCCTGTAAGCTTAGTGGGGCATTCCCATTCCTTGAGTACAAGAGCATGGAAGTGAGCCTGTTCGAGAAATTCCAAGCGCGCAGTCGCCGTATGGAAACGCTCCCCTCTCAGCTTGGGGACCGCGCCAGGGAGCGAGATAGACAGGGCCTAAAAATCTTAAGCAACAGACCATTGGTGTCAAACTGGCCCCAGTCATCCTGGCCCGAATCGTCATGCCCCCTCAGCCTCTCCTCAGAGGGACCTGGGTCAGAGAACAGTTCTCCATCGTCAGACGGGAGTACCATCACGCGGAGAAGTAAACTCCTCCGATCCAATAGCAAAGGCAGAAGCCAGGGGCGTCAAGGGCCGCTTCCTGCCAGGGCTCAAGCGTTCGGACCACCCCGCAACAATCTGGTCAGCCGTAGGCCATCTAGAGGACACATCCGGCTGTAACTCCCCACTTGTACGCGACTCAGCAGGAGTGAGATCTAGGCAAGGGGAGAGGGGAGTATCGGAGCGAGGTGCAGCCACAGGCGCCGCTTGCAGGGCCAGTGCTTGCTCGGCACATGGTGCGCAGACCCGTGCTCTGCCAGCAACGGCATGGGGGAGTCCACACGCTACACACAGCTGGTCTTGTCCCCGAGGGACCCCGGTCACATAATCCTGAGATGCCTCCATATGGTGATTATCTAGGCACAGTATGCCCGTAGGGATTTACACAATAGGCAACCCTGGATGCCCCAAAGACCCGCTGATTAATGTGGGAGAATTGTAAGTAGGGCCGCTAAATATCTATATATATCTATATATGAGGCCGGGAGAAGCCACCGGAGACTTGGCGTCTGAAAGACATAAAGGGAGAAGGGGTGTCAGGGCCATTCGCAGCTGGAAAAACATAATAAAGAGACACCCGCGAGGGCACTTACAGACCAAAGGAGGAGGGGGACCGTCACCACGCGCGAAGATCGTCAAAATGGCGCCCAGCGAACCTGGAAGGGCGGGCTCAATGCTCGGCCGTGACGCGGAGCGCGCCGAGTCAAGTCCCCGGCCACCCCGAAGAGAGCAAAGCTCTGAGGTAGTAGTCAAAAAAGCAAGGATAAAATCACATACACATTTTGTAAAGGAAGACGCCGTAGCATCTAGACGACACTGCCGCCCGGCGCAGCAATCTATGCAGTAAAGGAAAGGACACACATACGTCGGCAGCCAAAACAGAATAAAGAGCAAGCAGCGCGGCTCTGACACCCAGATGTTAATAAAGGGCAATAATAAGGCCATAAGCGTGACATTACAGTGCTCTGGGACCGCCACACATACCCCCCCCCCTTTCTTTTCACCCTAACTACTGGGGGAAATGAGGGAGGGTGGCGACCCTATAAACAGGGTCCACCGCTAATCAGGGCACGGGGCAATAATGCGGGAGGGGCATCCACTAGAGCAGGGGTGGGCAATTATTTTTTCCATGGGGCCACATGAGAAACTAAAAATATTGTGGAGGGCCGCTGAGCTATGGGCGTCTAAGCGACGTCTAAGCTCAGCGGCTCTGAGTGCGCTGGCGGCTGCATCTCGAGCTTCCCTCTAACAGGGAGCGCGCCCGCGCTGGCCATTCTCAAATGGCTGACACAGGCACGCGCCCTGCTAGAGGGATAGCGGGCATGCGGCCGCAGCTCGTGCATGCGCCGTTGAACTGGGAAAGAAGGCGAGTTTATGGGCGACCTGGGGGTTTCACACAGCGGGGCATCCCGATTTTGGATGCCCCGCGGGGAGGGGATCTATAAGATTCCCAGGCTGATAAAGCAGGGTTTTGGTCCACTTCAAACGTTCTGATGTGATAATTTCCCAGCCAATCAGAGAAGCCCTTGGCTTCTGGCAGTCTGGAAGGAGAGCTCATATCAGCTGGGGCAAAGTGTAAGAATGGTGGGCAGCAGGAAGGGGGCATGGTGAGAGCATGATGGACAGCAGGAAGGGGGCATGGTGAGAGCATGGTGGACAGCAGGAAGGGGGCATGGTGAGAGCATGGTGGACAGCAGGAAGGGGGCATGGCGAGAGCATGGTGGACAGCAGGAAGGGGACATGGTGAGAGCATGGTGGACAGCAGGAAGGGGACATGGTGAGAGCATGGTGGACAGCAGGAAGGGGGCATGGTGAGAGCATGGTGGACAGCAGGAAGGGGACATGGTGAGAGCATGGTGGACAGCAGGAAGGGGACATGGTGAGAGCATGGTGGACAGCAGGAAGGGGACATGGTGAGAGCATGGTGGACAGCAGGAAGGGGGCATGGTGAGAGCATGATGGACAGCAGGAAGGGGGCATGGTGAGAGCATGGTGGACAGCAGGAAGGGGACATGGTGAGAGCATGGTGGACAGCAGGAAGGGGACATGGTGAGAGCATGGTGGACAGCAGGAAGGGGGCATGGTGAGAGCGTGATGGACAGCAGGAAGGGGGCATGGTGAGAGCATGGAAGGGGGCATGGTGAGAGCATGTGGACAGCAGGAAGGGGGCATGGTGAGAGCATGGTGGACAGCAGGAAGGGGGCATGGCGAGAGCATGGTGGACAGCAGGAAGGGGGCATGGCGAGAGCATGGTGGACAGCAGGAAGGGGACATGGTGAGAGCATGGTGGACAGCAGGAAGGGGACATGGTGAGAGCATGGTGGACAGCAGGAAGGGGGCATGGTGAGAGCATGGTGGACAGCAGGAAGGGGACATGGTGAGAGCATGGTGGACAGCAGGAAGGGGGCATGCTGAGAGCATGGTGGACAGCAGGAAGGGGGCATGGTGAGAGCATGGTGGACAGCAGGAAGGGGGCATGGTGAGAGCATGGTGGGCAGCAGGAAGGGGGCATGGTGAGAGCATGGTGGGCAGCAGGAAGGGGACATGGTGAGAGCATGGTGGGCAGCAGGAAGAGGGCATGGTGAGAGCATGGTGGACAGCAGGAAGGGGGCATGCTGAGAGCATGGTGGACAGCAGGAAGGGGGCATGCTGAGAGCATGGTGGACAGCAGGAAGGGGGCATGGTGAGAGCATGGTGGACAGCAGGAAGGGGGCATGGTGAGAGCATGGTGGGCAGCAGGAAGGGGACATGGTGAGAGCATGGTGGACAGCAGGAAGGGGGCATGGTGAGAGCATGTGGACAGCAGGAAGGGGGCATGGTGAGAGCATGGTGGACAGCAGGAAGGGGACATGGTGAGAGCACGGTGGGCAGCAGGAAGGGGACATGGTGAGAGCATGTGGACAGCAGGAAGGGGGCATGGTGAGAGCATGGTGGACAGCAGGAAGGGGGCATGCTGAGAGCATGGTGGACAGCAGGAAGGGGGCATGGTGAGAGCATGGTGGACAGCAGGAAGGGGGCATGGTGAGAGCATGGTGGGCAGCAGGAAGGGGGCATGGTGAGAGCATGGTGGACAGCAGGAAGGGGACATGGTGAGAGCATGGTGGACAGCAGGAAGGGGACATGGTGAGAGCACGGTGGGCAGCAGGAAGGGGACATGGTGAGAGCATGTGGACAGCAGGAAGGGGGCATGGTGAGAGCATGGTGGATAGCAGGAAGGGGGCATGGTGAGAGCATGGTGGACAGCAGGAAGGGGGCATGGTGAGAGCATGGTGGACAGCAGGAAGGGGGCATGGTGAGAGCATGTGGACAGCAGGAAGGGGACATGGTGAGAGCAGGAAGGGGACATGGTGAAAGCATGGTGGATAGCAGGAAGGGGGCATGGTGAGAGCATGGTGGACAGCAGGAAGGGGGCATGGTGAGAGCATGGTGGACAGCAGGAAGGGGACATGGTGAGAGCATGTGGACAGCAGGAAGGGGACATGGTGAGAGCATGTGGACAGCAAGAAGGGGGCATGGTGAGAGCATGGTGGGCAGCAGGAAGGGGACATGGTGAGAGCATGGTGGGCAGCAGGAAGGGGACATGGTGAGAGCATGGTGGGCAGCAAGAAGGGGGCATGGTGAGAGCATGTGGACAGCAGGAAGGGGACATGGTGAGAGCATGATGGACAGCAGGAAGGGGGCATGGTGAGAGTATGGTGGACAGCAGGAAGGGGGCATGGTGAGAGCATGGTGGACAGCAGGAAGGGGGCATGGTGAGAGCATGGTGGACAGCAGGAAGGGGACATGGTGAGAGCATGGTGGACAGCAGGAAGGGGGCATGGTGAGAGCATGGTGGACAGCAGGAAGGGGGCATGGTGAAAGCATGGTGGACAGCAGGAAGGGGGCATGGTGAGAGCATGGTGGACAGCAGGAAGGGGACATGGTGAGAGCATGTGGACAGCAGGAAGGGGACATGGTGAGAGCATGTGGACAGCAGGAAGGGGGCATGGTGAGAGCATGGTGGACAGCAGGAAGGGGGCATGGTGAGAGCATGTGGACAGCAGGAAGGGGACATGGTGAGAGCATGTGGACAGCAGGAAGGGGACATGGTGAGAGAATGGTGGACAGCAGTAAGGGGGCATGGTGAGAGCATGGTGGACAGCAGGAAGGGGGCATGGTGAGAGCATGGTGGACAGCAAGAAGGGGGCATGGTGAGAGCATGTGGACAGCAAGAAGGGGGCATGGTGAGAGCATGTGGACAGCAGGAAGGGGACATGGTGAGAGCACGGTGGGCAGCAGGAAGGGGGCATGGTGAGAGCATGTGGACAGCAGGAAGGGGGCATGGTGAGAGCATGGTGGACAGCAGGAAGGGGACATGGTGAGAGCATGTGGACAGCAGGAAGGGGACATGGTGAGAGCACGGTGGGCAGCAGGAAGGGGACATGGTGAGAGCATGTGGACAGCAGGAAGGGGGCATGGTGAGAGCATGTGGAGAGCAGGAAGGGGACATGGTGAGAGCATGGTGGACAGCAGGAAGGGGACATGGTGAGAGCATGTGGACAGCAGGAAGGGGACATGGTGAGAGCATGTGGACAGCAGGAAGGGGGCATGGTGAGAGCATGGTGGACAGCAGGAAGGGGGCATGGTGAGAGCATGTGGACAGCAGGAAGGGGACATGGTGAGAGCATGTGGACAGCAGGAAGGGGGCATGGTGAGAGCATGGTGGACAGCAAGAAGGGGGCATGGTGAGAGCATGTGGACAGCAAGAAGGGGGCATGGTGAGAGCATGTGGACAGCAGGAAGGGGACATGGTGAGAGCACGGTGGGCAGCAGGAAGGGGGCATGGTGAGAGCACGGTGGACAGCAGGAAGGGGGCATGGTGAGAGCATGTGGACAGCAGGAAGGGGACATGGTGAGAGCATGGTGGACAGCAGGAAGGGGGCATGGTGAGAGCATGTGGACAGCAGGAAGGGGGCATGGTGAGAGCATGTGGACAGCAGGAAGGGGGCATGGTGAGAGCATGTGGACAGCAGGAAGGGGACATGGTGAGAGCACGGTGGGCAGCAGGAAGGGGACATGGTGAGAGCATGTGGACAGCAGGAAGGGGGCATGGTGAGAGCATGGTGGACAGCAGGAAGGGGACATGGTGAGAGCACGGTGGGCAGCAGGAAGGGGACATGGTGAGAGCATGTGGACAGCAGGAAGGGGGCATGGTGAGAGCATGGTGGACAGCAGGAAGGGGGCATGCTGAGAGCATGGTGGACAGCAGGAAGGGGGCATGGTGAGAGCATGGTGGACAGCAGGAAGGGGGCATGGTGAGAGCATGGTGGGCAGCAGGAAGGGGGCATGGTGAGAGCATGGTGGACAGCAGGAAGGGGGCATGCTGAGAGCATGGTGGACAGCAGGAAGGGGGCATGGTGAGAGCATGGTGGACAGCAGGAAGGGGGCATGGTGAGAGCATGGTGGGCAGCAGGAAGGGGGCATGGTGAGAGCATGGTGGACAGCAGGAAGGGGACATGGTGAGAGCATGGTGGGCAGCAGGAAGGGGACATGGTGAGAGCATGTGGACAGCAGGAAGGGGGCATGGTGAGAGCATGGTGGACAGCAGGAAGGGGGCATGGTGAGAGCATGGTGGACAGCAGGAAGGGGGCATGGTGAGAGCATGTGGACAGCAGGAAGGGGACATGGTGAGAGCAGGAAGGGGACATGGTGAAAGCATGGTGGATAGCAGGAAGGGGGCATGGTGAGAGCATGGTGGACAGCAGGAAGGGGGCATGGTGAGAGCATGGTGGGCAGCAGGAAGAGGGCATGGTGAGAGCATGGTGGACAGCAAGAAGGGGGCATGGTGAGAGCATGTGCACAGCAGGAAGGGGACATGGTGAGAGCATGATGGACAGCAGGAAGGGGGCATGGTGAGAGTATGGTGGACAGCAGGAAGGGGGCATGGTGAGAGCATGGTGGACAGCAGGAAGGGGGCATGGTGAGAGCATGGTGGACAGCAGGAAGGGGACATGGTGAGAGCATGGTGGACAGCAGGAAGGGGACATGGTGAGAGCATGTGGACAGCAGGAAGGGGGCATGGTGAGAGCATGTGGACAGCAGGAAGGGGGCATGGTGAGAGCATGGTGGACAGCAGGAAGGGGGCATGGTGAGAGCATGGTGGACAGCAGGAAGGGGACATGGTGAGAGCATGTGGACAGCAGGAAGGGGGCATGGTGAAAGCATGGTGGACAGCAGGAAGGGGGCATGGTGAGAGCATGGTGGACAGCAGGAAGGGGACATGGTGAGAGCATGTGGACAGCAGGAAGGGGACATGGTGAGAGCATGTGGACAGCAGGAAGGGGGCATGGTGAGAGCATGGTGGACAGCAGGAAGGGGGCATGGTGAGAGCATGTGGACAGCAGGAAGGGGACATGGTGAGAGCATGTGGACAGCAGGAAGGGGACATGGTGAGAGAATGGTGGACAGCAGTAAGGGGGCATGGTGAGAGCATGGTGGACAGCAGGAAGGGGGCATGGTGAGAGCATGGTGGACAGCAAGAAGGGGGCATGGTGAGAGCATGTGGACAGCAAGAAGGGGGCATGGTGAGAGCATGTGGACAGCAGGAAGGGGACATGGTGAGAGCATGGTGGACAGCAGGAAGGGGGCATGGTGAGAGCATGGTGGACAGTAGGAAGGGGGCATGGTGAGAGCATGTGGACAGCAGGAAGGGGGCATGGTGAGAGCATGGTGGACAGCAGGAAGGGGACATGGTGAAAGCATGTGGACAGCAGGAAGGGGACATGGTGAGAGCACGGTGGGCAGCAGGAAGGGGACATGGTGAGAGCATGTGGACAGCAGGAAGGGGGCATGGTGAGAGCATGTGGAGAGCAGGAAGGGGACATGGTGAGAGCATGGTGGACAGCAGGAAGGGGACATGGTGAGAGCATGTGGACAGCAGGAAGGGGACATGGTGAGAGCATGTGGACAGCAGGAAGGGGGCATGGTGAGAGCATGGTGGACAGCAGGAAGGGGGCATGGTGAGAGCATGTGGACAGCAGGAAGGGGACATGGTGAGAGCATGTGGACAGCAGGAAGGGGGCATGGTGAGAGCATGGTGGACAGCAAGAAGGGGGCATGGTGAGAGCATGTGGACAGCAAGAAGGGGGCATGGTGAGAGCATGTGGACAGCAGGAAGGGGACATGGTGAGAGCACGGTGGGCAGCAGGAAGGGGGCATGGTGAGAGCATGGTGGACAGCAGGAAGGGGGCATGGTGAGAGCATGTGGACAGCAGGAAGGGGACATGGTGAGAGCATGGTGGACAGCAGGAAGGGGGCATGGTGAGAGCATGTGGACAGCAGGAAGGGGGCATGGTGAGAGCATGTGGACAGCAGGAAGGGGGCATGGTGAGAGCATGTGGACAGCAGGAAGGGGACATGGTGAGAGCATGGTGGACAGCAGGAAGGGGGCATGGTGAGAGCATGGTGGACAGCAGGAAGGGGGCATGGTGAGAGCATGTGGACAGCAGGAAGGGGGCATGGTGAGAGCATGGTGGACAGCAGGAAGGGGGCATGGTGAGAGCATGGTGGACAGCAGGAAGGGGGCATGGTGAGAGCATGTGGACAGCAGGAAGGGGGCATGGTGAGAGCATGTGGACAGCAGGAAGGGGACATGGTGAGAGCATGGTGGACAGCAGGAAGGGGGCATGGTGAGAGCATGTGGACAGCAGGAAGGGGGCATGGTGAGAGCATGTGGGCAGCAGGAAGGGGACATGGTGAGAGCATGTGGACAGCAGGAAGGGGGCATGGTGAGAGCATGTGGACAGCAGGAAGGGGACATGGTGAGAGCATGGTGGACAGCAGGAAGGGGGCATGGTGAGAGCATGTGGACAGCAGGAAGGGGGCATGGTGAGAGCATGTGGACAGCAGGAAGGGGGCATGGTGAGAGCATGGTGGACAGCAGGAAGGGGGCATGGTGAGAGCATGGTGGACAGCAGGAAGGGGACATGGTGAGAGCATGTGGACAGCAGGAAGGGGGCATGGTGAGAGCATGTGGACAGCAGGAAGGGGGCATGGTGAGAGCATGGTGGACAGCAGGAAGGGGACATGGTGAGAGCATGGTGGACAGCAGGAAGGGGGCATGGTGAGAGCATGGTGGACAGCAGGAAGGGGGCATGGTGAGAGCATGGTGGACAGCAGGAAGGGGGCATGGTGAGAGCATGTGGACAGCAGGAAGGGGGCATGGTGAGAGCATGTGGACAGCAGGAAGGGGGCATGGTGAGAGCATGTGGACAGCAGGAAGGGGGCATGGTGAGAGCATGGTGGACAGCAGGAAGGGGACATGGTGAGAGCATGTGGACAGCAGGAAGGGGACATGGTGAGAGCACGGTGGGCAGCAGGAAGGGGACATGGTGATTGCATGTGGACAGCAGGAAGGGGGCATGGTGAGAGCATGTGGACAGCAGGAAGGGGACATGGTGAGAGCATGGTGGGCAGGTACATGGTGAAAAAGAGACAGCAGGCAGGAAGGGAAAACACAAGCAAACTACATAATCTTTCTGAGCAGACTTACTGATGCTCTGGAGCCCCTACTCTGTCCTTCCAAAGTCCCCAGGTCTCTATCACCTGCTCATCGGGTCTGGCTTCCTCAGAGGAAGGGAGAATGTGCCAGACCCGACGAGCCGAGCGGCCGATCAGCTGCTGCTTAACCTAAGCCTCTCACACTGTACACAGGCGATCACCTAAGTTAAGCAGCAGCCGATCGGCCCCTCGGCTCGTCGAGTCTGGCATGTTTTCCCTTCCTCTGCGTCTCTTACTGGCCAGCTCAGCCCGGGCCGGTAAGAGCCTAGCAAAGGGCCGTATACGGCCCGCGGGCCGTACATTGCCCAGGTCTGCACTAGAGGCTCACCATCAGCCTAACCGCCTACCCTATGATGGGGGACTGCGGTGGAGCATAGCTCCATAAGCACACGAGGTGCTGCCTACCTTCACCCGACCAGCGCAGCCCAGGCTGGGCGGACAGGTGGTAATAGTCCTGCAGGGCCGCAGGCTGTAAAAGCCCCGCTCACCTGCGAGAGAGTGATACTTCATGTCTTCGCAGTCAGCACTGCAGAGAAATCTGGGGATTTGTGGGAGGTCCCTGGGTATATGAAGGGCCGGGAGGAGCCTGTTTTTGCATGTCTGCAGTGAACAGCGCCCTCTGGCGGAGGATTACCCACGTGTAAGTATTATATATGGAGCAGGACGTACTGTATGCTTAGAATACCAAGGTAAAGTTAGCACAGGTAGATGTGAGGTGGGCATAAGTGAGCTGGTGAGCTGAGTCTACATAGGCATCTCCAGGCACAAACAACACACCAATAACACGTGTGTGTCACCTCTACAGAGATGTTCATTGGTGTCTCCCTTTCTGTTTTGGGGGTTAGAGATGCACTGCCCTCTAGTGGCCAGCTGCTTGCATTGCAGGCAGGGCCAGCTCTGCTCTGCTTACTTGTGCTGGGGGCCGCAACTGAGGGCAGTGCGGGCCACATGCAACCCTCAGACAGCAGGTTATGCCTCCACGGTCTAGAAATAGAGGATATGTTTATTCTTTTGTCCTGTTACTGTGGTTCAAATGGGAGTAAAAAAGTAAAAGAAATTTCTTAAAAAAGGATCAAACTAAACAGGACATTCACCTTGTGCAACAGGCTGTCACGTGGTTTAATAAATATACTCACCTACCTACTCCACTAATAGCTTAACCCGGGGTCAGAAGCCGAAGCATACATGCTGTCCGCTGACATCCTGTCCAATAGGGGGAGCCGGCTGCTGCAATATTGTGTGGGGTTTAACATTTGGTGTTTCTGTGATATATGGTGGGGGTTTTAAGTGAGTGAAATATACCCCTTCAGAAGTTACATACAATCAATAGATGGAGCTTTTACCAATTTTTGTTGACTTGATAACTTCTTCTGACGGAATTTTCTTCTTCAGCTGTGACAAAGCTTCCACAAGATTCTCTTTTGTTTGATTGGGCAGCTCTAGGATACATTTCCATCTCTTAATATCTTCCAGCACCACAACTCTCTAAACAAAGGCAGTAAACACATTCAGTCTACGTTTACATTTTATGGTGTTAAATGCATTTTAAAGTAACTGTTCAGGAATTTTCAAGTTAGCCCATGGAGTAGGGACACACATGGCAATATTCTGAATATTTTTCAGTTTTATAGAGGGCATGAGGAGGGAGGACTGAGCAGGGGCATGATTGGCACCCAAGCCTACCACTGATGGAAGGGGGTGTCAACCTGACACAAGCCTCTCGCTTCATTTGGTGGTCAGGATCAGAGAAGGGGCGGGGGGACGCTGGAGGCTGCAAAGACAAAGTGACTGGAGCAAATAGACAGCATGGGACTAACACTGCATCAGGTTATCGGAAAGGAAATTGATTTTCATGTCTGACTGGCCAATCCCTTTAAAATTAGTAACTATAATAACATTAAAATTCTGGGAACCTATAAAAGGCTTTTGTTCGCCTTAAAATTTCACAGCTGTATAGGAATCTGGCCAAAGTTTCCTTTTAAGATCTGATTTAACCCCCACAAGCATCTCTATTTGTTAAAATACTCACACTTCTGCATTTCCATAGTGGTGTTGTCAATGGAATCACCACTCCACCAATAAGCCTTACTAGCTGCTGATATTCACGTGGGACATGTGGACAAGCCTCCAGCCTATGGGCATCTGTGAGGATCACAGCAGGACTGCCTGGCTTTAAAGGGTAATTCCACTTCCGATTGCACTTTTAAAAGTTTCCAGTCTAGTGTACCAATATGAGGTGCTGAGTTTATCTATTAAGTTTTTACTTTTCTATGTTTTTGCAACTCCATGCTATAAAAGAAAACAGTTCTCCATAGCAACAACGTATTCACTTTAGAAACGTACATCAAAGTGGTGTTCGGATGCACATTTCAGAAGCTTCCTTACTCTGCCTTGCTAATCATTTGATTGGCCGAGGCAGACATGACACCTGCATTATTCCAATCTCTTCAGATAAGGGAAAGCAGGCTTGTGTTCAAGAAGCTAAAGAGTTATTAGCAGCATCCTCACGTGAAAAGGGTGATTGCTGCTGCTGTGACAAATAAATCACAGGTCTGGGGCACAATCCTAACACAAATCTTTATTTTTTATCCCAGAAAAAAACAAGGCAGAACACCAAAAGCATGACAAAATGGAGTTTTCCCTTAAAGGTTACAGTTTAATCAAGCCTGAGTAAAGTGCTGCTGCTGGAGTGGGGATGGCAAAGTAAAATAAAAGTAACATAAGCAAGGAGAGGTATGGTGCACGTGTAGGGTTATATTTCCAAAGTTCCCCTGGCGATATTAAAAGTGAATTTGCCATCAGCACTGCCAGTTTTAAAGGAGAATAAAATAAAACACGTGACCCATTTATTCAGTTACTCGCCTTCAGGGAGTGTAGGGTGGCCTGGCTCAGGGAGCCTTTCTTTTTCGCAGCAGGGTCCCTGTCCTCGGGCGCTCGTGGCTTGGGATTTCTAATGACGAACCTGTCCATCCTACATCAGGAAGTCATCACTCGACTAAAGAAAAAATAATAGTAACACCGCTCCGCGCTATTGTTTACTTCCTGGTTGGGCGCTACCCGATGACGCGCGGCGGGCGGGAGCATGTCTGACGTCACACCCGGATGTGGAATCAGGAAGTAGGTGAGAGGAGAATGATGGCGCTGCCAGGTGTCCTCTTGACGGTGGTGCTGTTGTGTTGTGGTTGGAGGGTCCGGGGCTCGCTGGATACCGCGCTGGGGGACAGCTCTTCCTGCCACCATGTGTGTGAGGCCACCTACCCCCTGCACACCTACCCCGAAGTAAGTACTGGAGAGAAATAAACAACCAGAGCTCCGCCTCCAGCTGCACTGTGTACATCCAACCAGCCAATCACAAGGCTTCTTATCTGTATTGCGCGCTGGTAGCTTACTGTGCAGGGTAACTTCTAGAATAATTGGTTTATATAGCGCCCACAGATGACAGGGCTTTGTACAAATCCAGTAGGGAAGGGTTAGAGCCAATTTTAGTCACCAGACCTCCTACAACATATGGATGTTATATGCCAGCAACACCCTGCCTTGGCTGTAACACTCAATCAGACCTTAAAAATGACTTTAGGTCTCCTTTAACAATCGCTTCCAGGGATCAGTGAAACTGTATGATGGGGGACAGGAAATAGCTGTATGCTGCAATAACGCGTGCCTCATATTGGAGGATGTGATTCTGCCGCATGTGCCCCCGTCAGCTAAAATGGGAGTAGTATTCTAATGCAGGGATTACCATTGGTGTACACTTCCTTAAACCTGAACCAAACCCATTGCAGCTGGCCCATGAATCTATTAGACTCCGGAGCTGGCCTTCCCTTGGGGCATCCCACAGACGCCCTGCTTAGTGAAACCCCCTAGCCTGCCACTAAACATACCTTCTTCCTGGTTTTCTCCAATTGCCGCATCCCTGGCATCTTTGGGCTGTGCATGCGCCCCCACTTCCAGCCATTCAGATGGGGCTGAGGAATGGAGAGCGCCCACTGCTGGGGATGCGCCTTCTGCGCTCCCAAATGCCAAAGCCCTGCATGTAAACTGAGCCGTTTGCTGATCACGGCAAATGGCTATGGTTAGAAAAGCCTGCACATGCATCATTAGACTGGGGAAAGGTGAGTTATTATAGACGGTCTGGGGGGTTTCACACAGTGAGGCATCCCAAATCGGCATGCCCCTGGGGCAGGAAACATGACCTGGGATAATGCAGGGACAATACCAAATTCCTCCCTGGGTTTAAAGTGGAGCAAAAGCGATCTTGGCATATATGAGACTCCTGGGCTGTCTGATTCCCTCCCCCCTGGGGCATCCCAATTCGGAATGCCCTCTGAGAACGCAACCAAATAGAGGCTAGCGGGGATGTGGTCGTCGGCACGCCCATTTCCATTTGGCCCTTCGTGAGCTACACCTCTTACCGGTAAAATTTACTGGGGATCCAGGGGATTTCACACAACGGCTTCACTGATTTACGATGCCTGGGGCAAGAACCAAAACCCTGGACTGTCAAAATTCTGGGTTTAACTTTGTGGTTTGCACAGTCAGGAAATCCAGATAAATATCCAACAGCAAAAAGGAGAATTAAAGTGGACCAATACCCAAGATCTTGGGTTTTGGTCCTTACCCCCAGGGCACCACCGTTCGGGGGTGCCTCAGTGTGTAAACCCCCCAGACCGCCCAAAGAAACTGACCTCTTCCCGGTCCTACGGCGCATGTGCGGCCGCTTGTCCAATTAGCGCGCTCGGAGTCGCTGACATCACACCATCTAAGACGGCATCTAAGGCCAGTGGATCCGAGCGCGCTGGCAGCCGCATCCCCCGTTTCCCCATTCACAAATGGCTGGCGAGGGCACGCACCCTGCTACAGGGATAGTGGGGATGCGTCTCGCACATACGCCGTTGGACCAGGAAGTAAGGTAAGTGAACGGGGCGACCTGGGGGTTTCACACAGCGCGGCATCCCCAATTTTGGATGCCCCAGGGGAAGGGAAGCGATTGACCCGGGAAGCTTATAGATTCCTGGGCTGGTCAAGCTGGGTTTTAGTCCACCTTAAAGCAGAGCTCCAAGCACCTGCAGTACCCAACCCCCTGGGCCCTATTAGAAATGCTTAAAATCAGGCAAAGAATCAAACTCTTGCTCCTGCACACTACGTGACTACTGGGAGCCATTGAGGTTGCAAGCTATGAGGCTTTGGGTCTGCGTTGGTTCCTCTCCACTTAAACTTCCTGCTTCCCAAGGGTCCTGCTTTTCACCAGTGGCTGCATCTCTTCCATCAGATCTGCACTGTTATGGCTGGAATAGGGCAAATGCACGGATGAGATGGAAGATCTGTGACCATTAAAGTATTTTAAATTTGCCACCGGCTAGCTGCCCCGGCTGTGAGCTGAAAACCGAAGAATAATTTTAGTAGTCACACACTGCACTAGCAGGTCCTGCTCGCATTTACAAGGGAGATCTGCTCAATTGATGGTTGGGGTTAGGGGAGCGTTTCTAAAGCGCCCGTGATGAGAGGCTATGGCCAGTCTGGAATGCATCGGAGCCAGCTGAGCAAAGAGAGTCTGCTGCCTATGGCTAAGACATAAGAGGGAAACTTCTGATTTTAGCTCACTGCTGGAGTGGCTGGCCCAGGAGTTTGTGGTGGATAAGCTGGTTTTATGGCCATATATATACTTTATACATATAGTTACCCTTCTCTGTTGAAATCCCAAAACATTTTTTTGCATGTTCTTTTTTCTTTGTGTGACCTCAGCTGTTGTAGCCTTGCTTTTCTGTTTGGTCACCAAAGACAAGATGTTCATTCAGCAGAAGGGTGGGTGTCACTGGAACTGAAAAGCAGTATGGGCTTCCTGTTGTAGTGATGGCCATCTTTTCTGTTCCTGAATACAGTAGACAGAAAGTTGGGGTCAATTCTCTGAATCCACACGAAAAGAAAACTTGAAAAACAAGTCTTGGCTAGAGGCGTTTAATGCTTTTGAATGCTAGACATTCCTGTTTACATTTTTAAACATGTGGCATTTTTAATTGTGCAGCAAGTGACATTTTTCTGGCCTGGTGTGTCTCTGCAGGAGGAGGAGCTGTTCGCCTGTCACAGAGGATGCCGCCTCTTCTCTATTTGCCAGTTTGCAGGGATTGGAGATGATTTGAACAAGACCAAGCAGGAATGTGAATCAGGTGATGAGACCTGGAATATGCTATTCCGAGCTGCCCAGGATTTTTTATTCGAGTGAATCTGTTTATTGCACTAGGTAGAAATCGTTGGGCTAGCCAGACAGAAAAATAAACTTTATTTATGTAGCTATACTAGTGGTGGGAGATTTTATAGATCAGCAAAAGATTCCATGACTTTATGGAGAACCAAATGAATAAATATGAGGACTTAACTTTCCTCTCAGTGGGGTCATCCCAAACTGGGATGCCCCTCTGTGTATATCCCCCCAGTTCGCCCATTCCACTCACCTTCCTGGCCTTCCCACGGTGCAGATTCGTCCAAAACCCGAGGATGCTGATTGGCTGAGAAAGTCCAGGTTTTGGTCTGCTTTAAAGCAGCCACAGCACTCAACCTTGTTAGCTAGCAATTAATCCTAAAATTTAGTTAATAAGAGACTTCATTTGTCACACATCTTCAGAGTTATGTTAAAGCTGCTCCACCAGATGTTGTGCTGTATGGGGTGGTTTTTGACCCTTATCTGCACTGGAGGTATATAGCAGCCTGGGGTAATTTATCTGTTGCATTGTATGTCCCAAAAGGGGCTCTCGTAGATTTGAGTTAGGACTGCACCTACAAAGAGGCACCGTGGCGTTTGATGGTACAGCTTCAACATACATTTGTAGATGTGTGCAGATTTTAGAGACGGAGTGCTGTGGCTTCTTATTTTCTAAATGTTCTGCATACCCAGTAGGACGAGGGTTCAGCAAATATACATTATAGCTGACTGACTGCTATGGCTGGAGACAGTGGTGACAGTGTCAAGTCGTGCATTGTAGCCAGAACCAAAAATAAAGCCATATTTGCCTTTTTTTTATTCAGTGCATCTTATGGACATAGCACTATTCCTCTGCTGTCTTTTGGCTGCAGACAGGTTTGCTCACCAGCTCCAGAGCACACGTCTTGCTGCCTAGAAGGGGAGGCATATCCCCAGAGTGACCATTCTAAGTGTTGCAACAGCTCAGGCTAGGGTATGTAAGAAGTCCAAATAACTGTAGGTATAGCTACAGCTGAACATATAGACACATAGTTGTTGGTGTAATAGTTTCATATATGCTGTGTGGCCACCTGTTTCTAGACCAGTCACATATCCTTTATCATATTAGTAGAAAATGAATAAGGATGGATGAATATGGTCATTGCATACATCTGGAAAGAAGACACACATAAGCCAAACATTGTTGTTAAACCTAATATTTTGCCACGCAGAGAACAATAAAAAAAATATTAAATATAATTCATTTTTATCTACCAAAGAATTTTACTCCACAGTTAAAGGGGAGGCAGTCAAAATATTCAAAATATAAAATATCTACAGTATATTCCTGGCTTATCTGGTACATTTAAAAAGGTGTATATATACAAAATAAATAACCAAAAATATTAGGAAAATCAAGCGATCATTATGTGTAAAAATAATAACTAAACTCTGTTTATAGCCAATACATTAAAATAAAGGATAACCTACTCCATTCCATATGAATGTTATGCATGATTAAACATTATTCATAATCCCTAATAAACAATACCAGCAACAATATTCGTACAAACTATTCAAATCAGCAATTCCCAGACAAGCCAAACAAAAACTCCCACATTGGGACTTCGCCTCAGAACCCCACATACACTCATGGTGAAAATTGTAGTACAGTTTGTATCTACCATGGTATAGGGAGTGAAAAGTATACTAGCTTTTTAAGGCGTTACAGGGGGAGCAAATACAGGATAATAGGGCTGATTTTCTCCCTTTGCCCTCCAGAACAGACACCTGAGAGAAGGCTCCTCCCCCTGGAGAGGAAACACAAACTGGGACAAATTTCAAAGCCACACCCCTTCCCCCCCAGTGCTCAGTATTTTGTGTTTCCTCTCCAGGAAACGACTTGGACTACGGACCTCATCCAGTTTATTTTTTATTCGTTTTTTTTCTACCCCCGGGAGTTCCTGGGGTTGTCAACCCCAGGCTTTACTTCCGAAGGATAGTTTCTGAGGAGTCCGCTGAACCCCCTCTTTCCCACCTGTTGCTGCTGGCAGAGGGTGCTGAGGATCCTGGCGTTGCAACAGCGGAGGAGATCAGAGCTAGCCCGGGTCGCTGCGGTGCTGGTCCTTTGGGCACCAGAGCAGGGGCGGTTGCCTGGGGAGTACCTCTGCTCGGAGTGCGCTGCTAGGGGCGGGCTCGCAATTGCGCCCGATAATGTATTTCCGGCAACCCCAGGGGGGGGGGGGGGGGCAGGCAAGGGTCCTCCGCCTTTGGGAAGTGGAGGGCCGGGAGAAAACTGAGATCCCTTACAATACCCTGGGCTGCAGGGGTGAAGCAGGCTGTTGGGTAGGCCAGCAGAGGAGTAGCATCAACAGCAGCAAGATGCCTCACGAGTAGCCGGTGAGAAGTATTATTTCTACATTGTTATGAGCCTTATTTGTGTTTTTTTTTTGTTGCTAGTTCACAGTGGGTGTTAACTTAGCATGATGCTATTTCTAATCCCAAACCTAAGGAGAGAGAAATTTTCCCCTAGCATATTCTCAGGCAGCCCCTGGGGTGCCAACGGCTACTCACGCAGCACCTCAGCCTGCTCCCCCTAACCGTGCTACCAGTCAGAGGAATGAGGAGAGTGAAGGTATAGTCTCCTCAGATGAGGATTCACTTAATGAGGGTTTTGGAGAAGGATGTGAGGAAGAAGGAACCTCAAAAGGTCCAAAGAATGTTGGAGGAAACTGCTGCTCTCTATTTATGACGCTATGAAAATCCCTAGTAATGAACATTGTTTCAGGATTGTCTCAGGATCTGTCAGCTCAGGATACAATTTATCATAAACTCATGGGAAGAAAGGGAAGATCTTTCCTATTCACCCTTCCTTATCTAATTTAATATAAAAGGAATGGCAGTACCCTGAAAGAGTTTTTCCCAGTCATCCTTCAGCTTGACCACGTGGAGAGATATCATGCTCCACCCCCTGGGAGGAAACACAAAACAGGAACAGAGGTTAAAAGGCCCACCCCTTCCTCCCCACCTCAGTTCTTTGTGTTTCCTCCCTGGGGAAACCTTGGAACAGAGTTGCTATGTGGTAGACAACGGCCAGTTTATTATTTTAGTTTGTTATTTTATTTCCCTCCATTGTTTGGAGTTAGCCGGCTGCGCCTATTAGATAGTCCCACAGGAGATCCTGGTGGAAATGGGTAGCACCTGGGGCTAAATTCCCACATAGTTTTTTGGGAGCAGCACAGATAGTGCAAAATCCCGCCTATTTTAAAACCTGCTTGAAACAGGTACGCTGGCTGTTCACTGTATAGCGATTCCCTCCATCCGTTTAAAGTTGGGGGTGTGTCGGTGACGAGCGCAGCGTCAGCTTCCGGTGTGCGGCAGGAAGCCGGATACACAGCCAGCGTGGTTAAGCTGACCAGCGAGGGCGCCGGCTCAGCTCTGCGGGGACTTCAGGCGGCAGTAGCGGCGGCATCGAGCTCCCAAGGACCCCACCAAGGCTGAGGTGGATTCTGCGCTGCAGCAATCATGTCGGAGGTACCCGACGGAAGCCAGCACGCGGTAGGAGAATGTTTGCCATGTTCATGGCAGTGCTGTAGTAGTTGTTAGAGCGCTTTTCAAGCGGTTTGGCCCGGGAGAAAACGGTTTTACTGTTTTCCCTTTGTGGACTACTACAGCACTGCAATCATGTCTTTTATCTTGTGTATGTAAATGGGTATATATATGTGTATATATATATATATATATGTGTGTTTTATGTATATATGTATATATATGTATATATATGTATATGTATATGCTGTATGTATGTGTATATATATGTATGTATGTATATGTATATAGGATTATACCTTGCCTTATTTTTTTTAGGTAATGGGTATATATATATATATATGGATATATGTATTTATTTATTTATACATAGGGCAGATTATCAATGGGGTCCTTCTAAAGTCTGCTATTTTTATCTTATATTTTAGAAAGAGTCTAAATCTGAAGATAAAAAGCATGTTAAATCTACCAAAAAATCCAGAAGATGCGAAGTTTGCAATAGCACACTTCCGGATTTCTGGCAGTGGTCTCTGTGTATGGGGTGTGATAAGGCTAAAAGAGAAAGCGATTCGGCTGCTATCCTTAGGGAAATTTTCTCTTTGAAGCAACAATTAGCTTCAATGGAAAATGCCCAGAAGGATTTTGTTACCCATGACCAATGGTCTCTTGCTACTACACCCATTCCCAAGGTCTATACAGAGAACCAATTGTCAGGTGTTTCTTTAGTGAAGCTCAATAATGAAACTAATTCGGTTCCCCCTATTCAAATTGATGTTGCTTCCGAACAGGGGGAAGAAGGGGAAGATCCAGATTCCTTACAGGATTCTCTGGATGAAGAAAGTCTGTCAGAAAAGGAGCCTGTTAGCTCACTTTCTGAAGACTTAGAGTTATTGTTAAAAGACATACATGATACTTGGGGCATCCCGCATGAAGAAACCACTCTGTCACAACAGGATGAGATGTATAGGGAGGTGCTAATTAAGAAATCTGAAAGAGCGTTCCCAATCCACTCTGTGTTAAAAGATATGGTTAAGTCAGAGTGGGATAATCCAGAGAAAAAACTTTTTTTACCTAGAACCCTAAAAAGGAAATTTCCTTTCAAAGATCCCATAATGGATTTATGGACTAAATGTCCTAAAGTGGACGCGCCAGTCAGTCAGATGTCTAAGGCCTCGGATCTGAGCTTCGAAGACATGGGTTCCTTGCGTGATCCTATGGATCGCAGGGGAGAACATATTCTAAGGAGAGCTTGGGAGGCTGCTGTTTTTCAGTTCAGACCAGCTATGGCTTCAGATGTAGTCTTGAGAAGTATGGCGAAATGGATTGACAATCTTAAAGCTCATATTGAAAATGGGGTTCAGCCCCAGGATATCCTGGCTACGCTTCCCACTTTATACAGAGCATTGTCCTTCCTTACGCATGCTTGTCAGGAAATCATCAGAGCATCAGCCAAGTCAGCGGCCTTAGTAGCTTGTGCTCGTCGTACGGTTTGGCTGAAAACTTGGTCGGGAGACACTAGTTCTAAAAATAGACTTTGCTCAATACCATTTCGGGGTGAACGATTATTTGGTGAGGATCTAGATAATATCCTTGCAAGATCCACGGAGGTAGGAAAAAAGTTCCCTACTAAGAAGAAAAATGTGCCGTTTAAGCCAGGAAATAAGGGCAGACCTTTTAATTTTCAGGCTCACAAGAAACCAGATGCCAAGAGACGCTGGGGGCAGACTAAACCTCAAAGGAAGTATTCCTTAGTGAGCAGGGCTCCGGAGGGGCCTAGACAACAATCCTGACGATTTCCTTCAGGTGGGGGGAAGGCTGTCCGAGTTTCTACCTGCTTGGAAGGAAATTACAACAAATCGGTTTGTATTAAGAACGCTGGAGAACGGGTATCGGTTAGAATTTTCTTCCCAGCCCCCATTTGCGTTCAGAATCACAAAGATACCAAACGAACCCAAGCAAAAAAGTGCCTTCCCTTTAGTGCTACAGGAACTTTTACAGAAAAGAGTGATAGAAGTAGTTCCTCCGGACCAGGCGATGGAGGGCTATTACTCTCACGTTTTTCTAGTGATGAAAGCATCAGGGAAATACAGAATGATTTTGAACCTGAAGTATGTGAACAGATTCATTTGTTACAAAAGGTTCAAAATGGAGTCTGTTTACTCAGTACGTCAAGCCCTGATCCTGGATGCTTTTATGGTCAACCTAGATCTTCAGGATGCCTATTTACACATTCCAGTTTGGAGGGCTCACCGCAAGTTCCTAAGGTTTGCAGTGCAGCTAGGCCACGAAATTCATTTTTTCCAGTACAAAGTGCTGCCCTTCGGCCTTTCAGCCTCTCCCAGGATTTTTACAAAAATACTAGCGGAACCTATGGCCTTTCTAAGGCAGTTGGGGATCAACATCATTCCCTATCTGGACGACTTGCTGATCCTGAACAGGTCCAGGCATACTCTGCTTGTACATTTGGAAAAATCATTAGAAGTCCTGAGACTTCTGGGTTGGCTGGTAAACAAGGAAAAATCCAGTCTGATACCATCCAGAGAATGCAGATTTCTGGGATTTCTGATAGACAGCAGTCAGGGGAAGATGTTCCTACCAGAAGACAAGACAGTAAAATTGATAAGCAGTGTGATGTCTTTGGTGAATCAACCAAGAGCATCCCTAAGGGAGATTATGAGAGTACTGGGATTGATGTCAGCAACAATTCCAGCTGTAGACTGGGCACAGTTGCAAACGAGACCTCTACAGAATTTTCTGCTACAAAGATGGGACAGAAAGCAAAGTTCACTAGACAGACTTACAGTTTTAAATGCATCAGTCCTAAGGAGCCTGCTCTGGTGGACAGACAGAACAAATCTATCAAAGGGAAGAAATTGGAGGCAGACCGACCCAGTGATTGTTACCACGGATGCAAGCAGCTGGGGTTGGGGAGCTCACTTAGGAGGTCTCCTAGCCCAGGGAAAATGGTCAAAAGAAGTTTCAGTAAGGTCGTCAAATTTCAGGGAGCTCTTAGCAATAAAGTTAGCTCTGATCCATTTCCAGAAGGAAATTCAGGGAAGGGACGTACAGGTAAGATCGGACAATGTAGCGGCAGTAGCGTACCTGAACCATCAGGGAGGAACAAGATCAAGGTCTCTGACGGCTCTGGCATTAGACCTACTGGTTCCGTTGCAGAGTCAGGTAAAATCGATAATGGCAATTCATTTGAAGGGGACTCTAAACACACTGGCAGATTCTCTAAGTCGCGGGAGAGTGAGTCAAACGGAATGGTCACTGAATCAGGACATTTTCGATTTGATCACCAGTGTTTGGGGTCAACCTCAAATAGATCTTTTTGCAACAAAAGAAAATACCAAGTGTCAGAGGTTTTTCTCCCTAATACCGGGGGAGGGTGCAGTAGCAATAGATGCTCTTGCTCAAGAGTGGAATTTTCAGCTTGCCTATGCTTTCCCACCCTTCAGAATCCTGCCACAAGTGATCCGGAAGGTGGCTCAAGAAAAAGTAAAAGTGATATTCATAGCACCCTATTGGCCGAAAAGAACCTGGTTTGCAGAATTGATCAGAATGACAGTAAAGGGGCCTTGGAGATTACCCGAAATACCCAACATTCTACAACAACAATCCATTCTGCATCCAAGCTGGAGACGTTTGCAGATGACAGCATGGATCTTGAAAGGGAACTTCTGAGAGAAAAAGGTTGTTCAGACAGAGTTATAGAAACACTGCTACAGAGCCGTAAGTTAACTACAAGGAAAATTTATGCAAAAGTATGGAAAAAATTCTCTTCTTATTGTGAGGTTAACAATCTGAGGGAAAAGGATATTTCTACCGTTTTAGAATTTTTGCAAGAAGGATTTGAAAAGGGACTGGCAGTAAGTACCCTGAAGAGTCAAGCCTCTGCATTATCAGTTTTCCTAGAATGTAAACTTAGACAATCGGAACTCGTTAATCGTTTTTTCAAATCCATTGTACGTAGGAGGCCGGCCGAGTTTAAGGGCTTTCCTACTTGGGACTTGTCTGTAGTTCTTAAAGGCTTGTTGGAACCTCCGTTTGAACCGCTGGATGAAGTTCCAGAAAAATGGTTATCCTTGAAAGTATGCTTTTTAATAGCAATAACATCTGCAAGAAGGGTGAGTGAAATTCAGGCTTTGTCCATAAAAGAGCCCTACTGTGCAATACTTCCTGATAAGGTTATTCTTAGGCCCAATCCTATGTTTTTGCCTAAGGTGGTATCTTTAAACAACAGGTCGCTAGAGATAATTCTTCCAACACTGCCAAATACGGCCGGACAGGAGGAAGATCTTTCGCTGCTTGATGTAAGAAGAGCCCTTATCATATATCTAGAGAGATCCAAGGACTGGCGCCTAGCAGAACAACTGTTAGTAACATTTAGTGGAAAAAATAAGGGCGCAGCAGCTTCTAAGGCCACCTTGGCAAGGTGGATTAAACAGACTATTGTGAAAGCTTACGAGATTAAGGGGGTTTCGCCGCCAGAAGTGTTACCGCATTCTACTAGAGCTATGGCCGCTTCTTGGGCAGAGAGATCGGGAGCAGCTATTGAGGAAATTTGTAAAGCTGCAATGTGGTCTTCTCATCACACCTTCCTTAAACATTATAGGTTGGATTTACTTTCTGCAAAACATCAGTCCTTTGGAAGGAGTGTACTCCTTGCAGCATCCCATCCCTAGGTAATATTTCTTTGCTAATCCTCTCCACGTGGTCAAGCTGAAGGATGACTGGGAAAAGCCTAAGTTACGTACCGGTAACATCCTTTTTAGGAATCCTTCAGCTTGACCACTGATAACCCGCCCATTAGTTAAGGTTTGGAGTACGGTTGATTTACTAGAACTGAGGTGGGGAGGAAGGGGTGGGCCTTTTAACCTCTGTTCCTGTTTTGTGTTTCCTCCCAGGGGGTGGAGCATGATATCTCTCCACGTGGTCAAGCTGAAGGATTCCTAAAAAGGATGTTACCGGTACGTAACTTAGGCTTTTTGTTCAACTCGATTAAATGGCAATTATTGAGTATCAACTATTTGATTGTTTATTTAACACATATTTATTGCACTTTATATTCACTTTATAGTTTACTTGGATATCTGCCTCTCCACCTCTCATTCATAGTGGGCAGGTGTGGGTTTGAAGACCTGTACATTATACACATGTAATCTTTGGCACTATTTTAGGGCACTTTATATTGGGGTCTTTGTGCATCATTTATGGCAACTGTGCAATATAGCTTTGATACTACATGAGCCATCAGGGGTCTGTCCTCTTAGCATGAGTTTTTAACTGTTTTTATCTGTCTGTGTTATGTTTTTTGTGTCTGCGCATGCTGTTGCACATTTATGAGTTTAATAAAAGCTTAACTTGGTGGTGTCTCAGAGGTACCAACTGGAACTCTGTTATAGACTTCCACAGAGGTTTCAGATAATGAGGTTTCCACGTGGCCCTAGGAAGAGGGTGACTTTTCCCCAAGTTGTCCAAGAGTTACTTCACAAGGAAGTAATAGAGTCAGTCCCTTATGTCAGTCAGGGCAAAGGGTATTATTCTTGCGTACTTCTGGTTCAAAAGCCACCTGGCAGGTTCAGACTGATGCTTAATCTGAAGGCCCAAAATCACTTTATTCTTAGTATACAGTACGTCCTGCTCCAGATTAGATTACTTACCCTTGGGAATTACTCCAGATGGCGCTGGACTGCAGAGACAGCGAAATTTGCTTTTCCCGGCTCCTCAAATACCCGGGACCTCCCACAAATTCCCAGATTTTCTCTGCAGTCTGGACTATGAAGGACAAGAAGATGTCTCTCTCTTCTCGCAGGTGAGCGGGGCTATTAGCCTGCGGCCCTGTAGGACTATTCCCACCCGTTCCATTATTAATGTGCTTCCCAGCCTTGGCTGCGCTGGTCGGGTGATGGTAGGCAGCACCGCTGTCAGGTGCTTAGGAGCGCTTCTCCACCACAATCCCCCACCAAAGGGTAGGCGGTATAGGCATATGGTGAGCCTCTATGGGATGCCCCTCCTGCCCTATTGCCCCTGTCTATCGGTGGGCCCTTTGTTAAGTGGCCGCTGTTTTCCGTCGCTCTCCTTTGTAGCTCTCAGGGGTGTGTGTGGGTGTATGTGAATTTGCCTTGGTGCTGCACTGTATTTTGTTTTTTGTCTGGTTAGTGTCAGTCGCCGCACTGACTTGGTTGCACTGGTTGCTTTTTTAAATTTGCCGCCGCCACGCACGCGCGCTTCCACTGTGCTTCGCGCTTGGCGGCGGCGTTACCTCAGGTGCTGGTGCGCCGTTATTGGCTGCTTGTCACGTGTGCGGCTTCACACTCTTCGGGGGGGGGGGGGGGGGGGCCCGCGGTTGGCGCTTTCTGCGACCCACCCCTCGAGGTATACCCGGCGCCATTTTCTCTGGAACAGGCTGCTGCGTGACTGGCATATACCTACCGCGTCCGTGAGTGCCCTCGCGGGCGGCTTTATTTACCCTATGTCATTTTACATGTAACTTACGGGGTTCTCTTTGCTTATGTCTTTCAGACGGGCCGACCTCTATTGGTTTCTCCTGGCCCTACTCCCTCTATTTAGTTATATAACTTGTGAGGCCTAGTGTGTAAATTACTCCCACTTCCCTAGCGATCTATTGGGGCATCCCGGGTTGCTTTTATAGCGTGAATCCCTATTGGCCTATTGTGCTGCTATAATCACCATATGGAGGAGTCTCAGGATAATGTGCTCGGGGTTCCTTCGGGACAAGCCCGGCTGTGTGTAGCTTGTGGGGTGTCCCCTACTAGTGCTGACAATGTGCGGGTCTGTGTACCTTGTGCCCAGCAGGTGCTTGCGCTGCAGCCTGGGTTACAATAGCTGGGCCTGCGCCTCGTATGGCTTCACCTACTCCCCCAAGCTTAAATTTGACTCCCATTGAGTTGCATACAAGTGGGGATTCTCAGCCTGATGTGTCTTCTAGACTGGCTAGTGTTGAGGGGGAGGGGGAAGGGGAGTTATTCTCTGACTCGGAGTCATCTGATGAAAGGCCCAGGGGTCATGATGATTCTGGCTCTGACCCCTGGGCCCCAGATGATACCGATAGGCTGCTGGCTCAGATTTTTGAGGTACTGTCTATCTCTCCCCCGGTTGCGGCCCCCCAGGCAACAGGGGAATTGTTTCATACTGCTAAGCCACGTTTAGAATTTCCTGAGCAAGCCCATTTTAATAATCTTGTGCTTAGGGAATGGGAGCGTCCCAGCAGGCTTCCCGGTGTACCTAATAGTTGGGATAAGAGGTATCCCTTTCCCGCTGATGTGGTGAAGCGTTGGTCATCCCCTCCTGAAGTGGATGCCCCGGTCCTAGGGTTATCTAACACCTCTGTCATGCATTCCCCTGACTCTACTACGCTGCGGGATGCTGAGGACTGGCGCATTGATCAGCTGGCGTCCCATGCCTTTGCATGTGTGGGGACGGCGCTGCGGCCTGTCTGTGCCTCTGTCATTACGGCTGTGGCTATTAGGACCCTGCTTAGAAGCATCCTTGATGGTACCCCTGATGATGTGTCTAGTGAGGAGTTTAATGCACTCTCTCATTGGTTTTTGTGACTTATGTCCTCTCTGCCTTGGATGATACCATTAGAATGTGTGGCAGAACCTCTGCCCTTGTGGAGGCTATACGCCGCTCGGTTTGGCTGCGCCAGTAGGCTGCTGACAACGCTGCCAAGAAAGCCCTCACTGGTTTTCCCTTCAAAGGACTACGCCTGTTTGCTAAGGGAGGCAGGTTACCCCAGCACAGGCGGCAGTCTCGGCCCTATCGGGGTCAGGGCTCCTTTTCTTCCCCCTACCGTGGTGCCAGACAGGGGAGTGGGGTCTCCCTTACTGGGGCCCGAAGAGATTTCTGAGGGAGGAGCAGAGGACGTGGTCGCCCTGGCTCCTCCTGGGGCTCCATGCTTAAGTCTTCTCCCAAGCCCCCTCAGGCATGAAGGGGCGCCCTCACCCATCTGGGTGGGGGGGGCGGCTTCAGCACTTTGCTCACGTCTGGAGGCTTCATGTCTCAGACCGGTGGATTCAGGAGGTAGTGTCCTCCGGTTACAAGATAGAGTTTGCTGCCTGCCACCCCCCCCAAGATTCATCAGGACCCTGTGTCAGCTCAGGCTCTAGTTCTGGCGGTGCAAAGCCTTCTGAAGCTGGGGGTCATCTGTCAGGTCCCCTTACGAGAAAGGGTCAAGGGCTTCTATTCCAACCTTTTCACCGTGCCCAAAAGAGATGGGTCAGTCAGGCCCATCCTGGACTTGAAGATCCTCAACAAATTTGTCAGGTGCAGGCGCTTTCGCATGGAAACTCTGCGCTCTGCCATCAGTTCCTGGCGTCCAGGGGACTTCATGATGTCTGTGGACATCAAAGATGCTTATCTTCACATTCCTGGTCATCAAAGGTTCCTCAGGTTCTCTCTGGAGGATCAGCACTACCAATTTGTGGCATTACCCTTCGGTCTCACTTCAGCTCCCAGAGTGTTCACCAAGGTGCTGGCAGGAGTGATGTCTCTGCTCAGGTCTCAGGGCATCCGCGTGCTGCCCTACCTGGACGACATTCTCATCACTTCCCAGTCCCTACAACCGGCAGATTTGGATACTCAGCTGGTAGTGTCCACTCTGGAGTCATTTGGCTGGGTTATCAACCATCCCAAGTCTTCCCTGTCCCCCTCCTTGGTGACTCCCTTCCTCTGAGTCTGGATACAGTTCAGGCAAAGATTTTTCATCCTCAGCAGAAGGTGGACAGTCTGATTGCGCAGGTTCAGTTCCTGCTATCTTGCCCTCATCCCTCCATCAGGCAGGGAATGCAGCTGGTGGGCCTGATGGTGGCGTGCTTCGAGTCAGTCCCTTATGCTCAGTTCCACATGAGGCCTCTGCAACTCCACCTCTTGTCAGTATGGGACAAGGATCCTGCGTCCCTGGACCAGGTCCTTGTGCTTTCCCCCCTAGTCAGGCGGTCCCTCTTGTGGTGGCTGGACTCCAGGAACCTGTTGGTCCTTTCTGGCCCCCTGCTGGGAGACGGTCACCACAGATGCCAGTCTGACAGGTTGGGGCGGTTTCTGGAAGTCTCTGCAGTTCCAAGGGCGGTGGGGCCCTCAGGAGGCCCACACACCTATCGACATTCTGGAACTGCGGGCGATCAGGTTGGTTCTGACTCAGTTGACTCATCACCTTCGGGGCCTGCCTGTTCAGGGTCGCTCGGACAACCATCAGGGAGGGACCCGAAGCAAGAGTGCCCTCCAGGAAGTGTCTCTGATCCTGGCCTGGGCGGAGGACATTGTTCCCTGCATATCAGCTGTGTACATCCCAGGGGTGGAGAATCTGAAGGCAGACTCTCTGAGCAGGGGGACCTCTCGCCTGGGAGAATGGTCCCTCTGCAACAGGGTGTTTCAATCTCTCACCGTTGGGGCCAACCAGATGTGGATCTGTTCGCGTCCCGTCACAATCACAAGCTCCCGGCCTTTGTCTCCCTGTCCCAGGATCCTCTGGCCTTGGCCACGGATGCTCTAGCAATGTCATGGAAGGACTTTCAGCTCCTGTATGTCTTTCCTCCATTCACGCTGTTGGGCAGGGTTTTGCGCAAGATAGCTGGGGTTCCAACTCGGTACTCTGAAGGGTCATGTCTCTGCCCTGGCTGTTATCTTCCAGAGGTCCTTTGCCCAGCATTCTCTGATCAGGACTTTTTTCCAGGGGGTTACTCATGTGCGTCCCCCACATTAGCCCATGTTGCCTGTTTGGGATTTGAACTTGGTCTTGTCTGCTTTGCAGGGTGCTCCCTTTGAACCTGTGCAGGAGGCTGCTTTGGCCATTCTTGCTCTCAAGGTTGTCTTTTTGGTGGCTATCGCCTGTTTCAGGCGTGTGTCTGTGTTGGCGGCGCTTTCCATTCAGCCCCCCTACTTTGAGAGACACCAGGACAAGGTGGTGTTTCGCTTCAAGCCAGATTTTCTGCCTAAGGTCGTGTCTGCCTTTCATTTGATTTAGGACATTGTTCTTCCTTCCTTGTGCTCTAATCCTAGTAATGCTAAGGAGAGGGTCTTGCATTCTTTGGATGTGGTTAGGTGTCTGAAGTACTATCTGGTGGCTACTGCAAAAAAACTGATGCTCTTTTTGTGGTCCCTTCTGGTCCTAGGAAGGGTTTAGCACCTGCCAAATCTACTATCGGCAAATGGATCTGTCAGGCTGTGATTCAGGCCTATTCTGCTAAGGGGAAGAATCCTTCCGCCTTACTGCTCATTCCACTCGTGCTATTGGTGCCTCTTGGGCTTTTTAGCACCAGGCTTCTGTTGAACAAGTTTGCAAGGCCGCCACTTGGTCTTCTGTTCATACCTTTTCAAAGTTTTACAAGGTTGATGTTAGGGCCTCAGCTGATGCTGCTTTTGGCCGCAAGGTTCTGCAGGCGGCAGTGGTCTGACCTGTTTGTTGTTACCTTTGGGGATCCTACCCTACTTTATGGACACTGCTATTGGATGTCCCAAGTGTAAGTAATCTAATCTGGAGCAGGACGTTCTGTATACTAAGAATAATACAATTCTGTGATTACTCACCTGTTAAATTGATATTATGAGTATACAGTACGTACTGCTCCACCCCACCCTGGTTTTTGCATTATTCTGGATCCCCTGTATGGTGATTGTTATCATTGTTATAGTTACTAGTTTGGTTCTGTTTAATTCTCCCGGCTTCTCGTTAACTGCTTTTCAATACTGAGGATTTGTGGGAGGTCCCGGGTATTTGAGGGGCTGGGAGGAGCCAATTTCGCTGTCTCTGCAGTCCAGCGCCATCTGGCGGAGTAATTCCCAAGTGTAAGTAATCTAATCTGGAGCAGGACGTACTGTATACTCATAATATCAATTCTACAGGTGAGTAATCACAGAATTGTATTGTCTACAAAAGATTTAGGATGGAATTCATATTCGCGATAAGAAACTCGCTCAATTCGTGGGGCCTTTATGGTGAATAGCGACCTTCAGGATGCCTATTTACACATACCCATCTTGCAGGTTTCTAAGGTTTGCAATCCACCTAAATTCTGAAGTCCTGCACTTTCAGTACAGGGCCTTGCTGTTTAGAATCTCCTCGGCTCCCAGGATATTCACAAACGAACTAGCTGAAGCCATGAGTATCCTCAGGGATACCCATGAAAAACCTTAGGTGTTAAAGGAAATAGACGATTTGAGCCGATATCTCAAAGGGTGCGAGTGACGTGCACAAGCCAGCTGGCCGCATCCCTGGCTTTCACACCTGCCATGCATGCTCCTGTGCGTAGCCATTCAGACAGGGAAGCCGCGTCATGGGAGCCGCGGGTATAGGTGAGTATACCGGCAACCCCGGGGTTTCACACAGAGTCACTATACGATTCCCTGAGGGTAGGCTAGTGATCAGCCCTGGAATATTTTGTTCATCCACTTTAAGTATCTAATCTTAATATTTGCCATATTGGGTTACTAGATATAGGCCAGAAAGGCAGAAGAAGCAGTTGGTGTTCTGCCTACAGATTTTACTAGTACGGCACAACTGAAGGTTGCCACATAGGTAAATGGCCTGTAGCTCTTTTCATTTCAACTCAGCTCTACTGTATACACAATATATTTGCATATTTTTGTCATTGACCTATTTTCTGTAAAATGCTTTAAATGGGACGTATGGGTCCCAAGATTGAGTTCTGCAGCATGCAGACCCATCCCTTATTATTCTGGCGATCTCTTGGGCGTAGGGTTGTCCCCGCAACAGTCAGTAACTTAAACATGGCTACTTCATTTAATGCAATAGAGGGGCTGTGCAAGACCCCGGTAAGGCCCAACAACTGCAGTGAACACAGTGGGCACACTCCCATCACTATGACAAGGGAGACTGCCCAATGTCTTGAAGCTTGCCATGAAGCATAAACTTCACGGCACCTGCAATTCAGTAACTGTGGGTGGAGGCAAATGGTAAATATTACCTTTTTTATTGCCTGGACAAACCTTTTAATTTTGTCCTTCTTGATTTTCCTGCAGCGTGTACGGAAGCCTACCCCCAGTCCAACGAGCAGTATGCCTGTATCCTGGGCTGCAATAGCCAGGTGCCTTTTGCGGAGAAGCACCAGGAAGAGGTTGGTGCTGCACTGCCTTTATCCTTCTCCTTGTCATTGTAATATTTGTCATAGTCTGCCAAGTGACATCCCTTGTTTTTCTTCCATGTAATAGTTATCAGAAATGATGCCTCACATACATCTCCTCTTCCCTCTAACCATGGTGAGAGCTTTCTGGAGTGACATGATGGATTCTGCTCACAGTTTAGTATCCTCTACCTGGACCTTATACATGCAGGCAGATAATGGACGCATTCTTATTGTACAGGTACGTGTTGGATATGAAGAAACATGACCATGTAAGAACATGATGTAAAGAGATCAGTCCTTATACACACTACCACATGACTTATATACACAAATCAGGGGCCTATGTGCCTGGAATCTTGTTGTATAGATAACATTTGTTAAAGCCGTTGTCCAGGTGCACACTAGCGTCCTGCTACCTTTATAGTCTGTGGGAACAGTGTAACAATGAGCAGTTTCAAAGCATCTAAAAAATGTAAATTATATGTGAATGTGCATGTTCCTCTTCCTCACTTTTTGCGGCGCTAAGTAGTGCTGTAGCCACTCCTTTCAATTTCATTTCTCCAGGACCATGCAAAAAAGTGGTCTAACGGCTATTCTGTCCCATGGTGCTCACAGCATGAGTGAGTATGGCAAGCCACAGAGGTCCCTGACCACAGCAGAATATTCTCATTACTCATAAAGCTGCACCACAACTTGCCCTTCTCAGCTAAGACACGACCCATAAATTAAAGCGAAGGAAGAGACTTCACTTAGAACACATAAGGAATTTACAGATAATATGCGATTTAGAGATGCTTTGAAATTGCTTTTTTTTTACACTGTTACCAGTGGGGGGGGGGGATGTTTTCCTGGGCAAGAACATTAACTTTAGAGGCACCCCAAATTGAGATGCTCCAGGGGCAATTGTTAAAATTGATATAATTTTTTTTTTTTTTTGCACAATAAAGTTTTTTATTAATTTACAACAAGAAAAAGTACAGTACAAACAAGTAAGACAAAGATAAAAACACAAAAGGTGGGCCGCAGCCCACTTTCCAGGTTGCATTACAAAGTCAACAAGCCCACATTTTATCTTAGGTCTCCAGCTCTGCTGCTAAAGCAATAAACCTCTTGCATGCAGTCCGAACTGCAATATGTAAAAGGGCCGCCTCCCGCAAGAAACATTGTGTCCACCAGTGGAGGACGGACCCTACCTCTCCACGTCTTGTGCATCAGAGTCTCCACATAAACCAGATGCTCCATTGCCATTACCAACCCTGCGGCCTACCACCCACTGGAGCTTACCTGATACTGGGGTACAGGGGGTCTGGAAATGGCGTAGGAAGGTTGAGGGAGGGCCATAACCCGACTATCCTATCCTAGCCCGACCCAGAAACAGCAAGAGAGGTCTCATCCAAGCATGTCCTTGTATTCCTGAGTTTTCTAAAACTGAAGCTACCCCGCCCATGTTCCCATATAGTGCTGTGTGCGATTGTCATCTGTAGCAATCAACTCCCCCATTCTCCTTATTCCTCTCCAATTTCTGAAACCAGTCGATCAAGGGGGGGGGGGGGGGGGGGGGAGTCTGAGACTTCCAATATCGAGGTATGACTGCCCTCCCTGCCGTCAGGAGGTGCCTCAAAATACCCTTTTTTACTTCTGCCAAGTAGCCGGGGATCTTGGACAGAAGCACAATCTGTGGAGAATTTGCTGATCTTTGCCCACTAATCCTATAATAGATATGAAGTATTTTGTCCCAGTAGCTTCTATCGACCGGGCATCCCCACCATATATGGACCGTAGTTCCCTGAGCTGTTCCACACCTCCAGCATCTATCCGACTGGGAACCGTCGTACTTGACCACATCAACCGGGCACCTGTACCACCTGGTCAGAATTTTATAATTTTTCTCTTGTGCTTAACACACGCTACTGATTATGGGCGGGCAATATGGATTCTTCCCAGTCTGATCGCCATATTGGTTGACCGATGTCTGCCTCCCATCTTCTCATAAAGCTCGGGGAGGAATCCGGGTGCACCCTCCAAAGGAGATGATATATCGGGAACATAGTATGCAAAGGGTTAGCATCCTGTAACAGAAGAGCCTCAAATGCTGTAGGTGGCAGAGACAGTGACGTGCACCTGTTGGAGAGATTCAAGGAAGGCCCTCAGTTGAAGGCCCGGAAGCCACCTGGAACCCCCTGACGCTCTTCTTTCCAGCATTCCTCGGGAAGGTGGTAACCCGGCCCTGGTCGAAATCTGATCTCGTGATAGGACACCTCCAAGCCCAGAAATCTAGTAACTCCAACACCCGGCGGGAAGGCCGGGTTGTCAAACAAGGGGGATATCGGTCCCTGGCTATTGGTAATCTTTAGTCTTCTCAGGGTTGCATCCCATACCTTAAGCAATGGCCCTAGCAAATATGGGAGGTTTTCATTCCTAGGCCGCTTGTTGGGGTCAATCCAAGGGATAGACTATAACCTCAGCGGGGAGATGGCCTGCTCCACCTGCACCCACATCTTGTTCTCACTCTGGTGAAACCAGTCCACCAGTCGAGTCAATACTGTGGCCTTGTGGTAAAACTTGAGGGCAGGCAGCTTTGGCTTGGTGAAGAGGCCCACCCCTATCCTCGCCCTTCTTCCTCCCCATATAAATTGGGTTAATTCGGATGCAGTCGGCCGTATTCCTTCCTGGCAGCCCCACCTCAGTGAAAATGCAATCAGTTACACACAGAACAGCAATGGGGAGCACTTCAACTTAACTGCCATTATGTGACAGTTTGGTTGTAGCTGAATCAATTAGCATATGGCTGCCATTCACCATGGTACTGCTTCCTGTTTTATCCTGGTGTTTTTATAGATTTTGGACAAAGGCTGAGGTAAACAAAGAAACACAGGCTGTTTTGGGACACTGGGCTGGGGATAAAAGGTGACAATATAAACTTCCATTCTGAGTATAGGTGCACTTTAAATCTTACTTCTTTGTTGGTTGACGTTCAAGCTTTGTGAACAGCTGTAACCATTGCAGACAATCTGGAAAATCAAATACTTGAGTGTTTCAGTCTTCTGTATTAATATTTTAACAGTTGCCGATGTAATCACTTGTGATCCTTTATCTTTTGGCCTTTTCAGTCTCAGCCAGAAATTCAGCAAATGCCACCAATGTTTGAAGATAACCTATCTGCGAGGGGAAACTTGCTGGATGCTGTACAGAGTAAGTGTTTAGTCTTCTTCTGCCTTATCTTATGCATCATTGTTATCCTCCATTGCCGCCTTTGATTTTGATGGATTGTCTGTAATTTTGCCGCAGATCTAGATTCCGAAGGGCGTGCAGGAGAGGGACCATGGAGCAGGGCAGGCGGCCTTCTGGAACTGGACAGAGCGGACAGCATTATGAAGTGTCTAACTATGTACGTGAATGCATTGTAATCGGATGGATATGTCATTGGGATCTCACTCTGCCCGTACACTTTTATAATAAGAAGAATATTATCAAAATGTGTCAAAAGAGTTCTTTCCTTCTGAGAATATTGTGGTGGAAAACACAAGCTTTCAGAAGTGCCTCCTTTTTCCATTTTTTATTTTTTTCATTTGCTTGTGATTTTTAACTCAAGTTTTCAGAAACTACATTTCAAGTAGTCTGAGTTAGTGGTTTCCTGAACTATGTGTCCAAGCACCTGTTATTTATTGTTCCTGCAAATACATTGGCTTCCCTGTAGTTTTCGCTAGCTTTTCCTTTTTGTTCTCTTCTCATTGACCTGGCAACAAATAACATTATATCATGCTGGAAACTAGAGAAAAATATAAGCAAGGTGTCCATTTATTTATTTTCCCTATATCCAGTCCAGGTCGTCCCAGAAGTGATGACATGTGGGTATTCCGCCCCCAGGGGGCGCTCGACTGCAAGATCAAAAGCTGTCGCTCCTCCCGCGCCCCTATAAAAGCAGGTGTCTCGCTATGATTTCCCAGTGTTCATCTTGCAGTCTGGCTGCTGAAGATCATTGGATACTCTCTCCTGGATTTTTGCAGCTGAGCGGGGCCTCCTAGCCCGTCGGCTGCTGCAACCTTATTACCACTGATCCCGTGCACCCACTATTGCCTCCCAGCCATGGCTGATCGGGACGGTGACGGTAGGGAGAACGCCGGGATCAGGCGTTTGGCAGAGCTAGGCTCTGGGCCACAGACCTTGTTTAATGGGTAGCCGGCCATAGGCTGATGGTGAGCCTATGGGGGGGGGGGGGACCACTTATGCCCACTGGCTTCATACCCTCCCTGCCCCACAAGCTTTATTGATGTGGTGTTTGGTGTGACCTTTACTTATGTTACTCTGCGCAGAATCGTAGTGGCTCATTTTGAAGTAGTCCCTCGATGAATTGGTTGCTACACGTTTTTTTGTACATACCTCCCTCGCTTCCTCGAGTTGTCCTGCCCCTCTCTCCCTTCCATCTGTGGCTGCTATGTTGTGAGGGGAGGAGGGGGTTGGACGGCGGCACTCGGCTGGGTTTTTTCCTAAGGCCACAGCTCCACTGGATGCCGCACGGGCTTGTACGGGGGCCCCTCCGTGGGCCTCCCTGTGTCTTTACTGCTGCGAAGGCTTTGTCCTCCATCTTGGGTGCGGGCGCTCTGTTCGCGCTGTCGGGGTGGGCGGGGCTGCGCGATGACACTCTTTGCTTCACTGCCGCGCGGCCCACCCCTCGAGGAACGTGCCGAGCTGCTGTTTCTGCGCCATCTTGTGCTGCCTTCCCCTGCCACGCTGCCTGGGATCCCTCCGAGCTGCTGTGTGCTGTCGGTGTTGAGTCCCTCTTGCTAATTTCTATTGTTTTGTTTGTATTGCGCATGTGCTGTGGGATACTGATTGCCAAATTTTTGCTTGTGTATAGATTGAGGGTTGTGGTTCCTCCTGGTCCCCCGCCCCCCACACCCTCTCCCTGTTAAGAGGGATCACAAAAGAGGGACTATTTCAGAGGGCTTATTAGGTTTGGGCTCTCAGTGCCTTGTAACCTGCATACCAATTACTCTAATCTCTCAATTACTCTAGGGGCCCCATCTGGGCGGGTGAAGCTCTGCCCCATGTGCAGTGCAAGCCCTCGGGCGGATTCAGCACGGTTTGTACCACTTGCGCCAGGAGCGTCTTTTTGGAGCATGACCGGGCAGGCGTACCTGCCCCTAGCCCTTCATTGCCTGCGGCCTCTCCAGAACCCCCGCTGCTGCACTCAGCCCCCAGTGAGGGGGAAGCCAGCAGGGGATCCCATGTTGATTTGGCATACCGGGTGGCCAGTCTCGAGACAGATCTCGCAAACGGCCCCTAAGAAGGCCACAAGTAAGAAGCGGCACATCGAGCCTGTTTACTCGGATAATGATGATGATGGTCTTTTTGGAGGTCTTGGCCATGTGAAGGAAGGCGAGTTGCAGGAGGACTTAATCTCCACAGTGGATTAGTCTGCTGGCTATGACAGCGGGTCTGGTTCTTCCTTGGATGAGGATACGTGGCTCCCTGATGATACGGAGAAGTTGCTTGCGTCAGTTTTTGAGATGTTGCACATTGTCCCTCCAAGAGCGGCTGAGAAGGAAGCAGGGTGTTTTTGTTTCGGCCTGAGAGTCAGAGGCGAGTTTTTCCTGAGCAGGCCCATTTTTCTAATATGATTTTCAAGGAATGGGAAAGACCAAACAAGCTACCGTCTGTGCCTAAGGGCCTGGACAGGCGGTATCCCTTTCCTGAGGAGCTAGTCCGGTTATGGTCCCGTCCCCCCCCCCAGGTGGATTCCCCTGTGTCGGGATTGTCCAACACTACGGTGATTCCTTCGCCTGATACTGCTTCCTTACGTGATCCAGCTGACAAGTGCATGGATCAGCTGGTCTGTCATGCCTTCACCTTTGCTGGTGCTTGGTTTCGCCCTGTGTGTGCCGCTGCTATTGTCTCCTTAGCCATCAAAAAGAGGGTGAGACGTCTTGTGGATATCGCTAAGTCTCGCAAGCGGGCGGAGGAGTATAAAGACCTCAAGGTTTGCGTGGATTTCATTGCCTTCGTTGATTCTGCCATGGACGATGGTGCCAGGGTTCCGGCCCTGCTTGTTGCGCTTCACCGCTCGCTCTGGTTGCGGCAATGGTCGGCTGATGCCGTGGCCAAGAAGTCGCTCACTAGTATCCCCTTCATGGGGCACAGGTTGTTCGAGGAGCATCTGGACCTCCTGGTCAAGGATGGTAGACTCCCTCAGCGACGGAAGCCTGTGCGGCCTTTTCGGGGTTCATTTGCCTATCGCTTCTTTCGAGGAGGAAGCCCAAGCCCCCTGCCAAGGCCCCTCAGGCATGAGGAGGCGCCAACGACCATCCGGGTGGGGGGACGGCTTCTGTTATTTGCTCATATTCGGAGACAGCGCATCTCGGATTGGTGGATTCAGGAGGTGGTGTCCTCCAATTACAAAATAGAGCTGGCAGTCAGGCTGCCCTCAAGATTTCTTCAGTCTCTGATATCCCAGAACCCATTGAAGGCACAGGGACTGAGAATGGCCGTGCAACACCTCCTGCGGTTAGGTGTGATTTGTCCTGTACCTTGTCAGGAACTGGGTCAGGGCTTCTACTCCAATCTGTTCACAGTTCCCAAGAAGGATGGAACGCTGAGGCCTATCCTGGACCTGAAGGGTCTCAACAGGTTTGTCAGAGGCAGACATTTCTGCATGGAAACCTTACGGTCTGCGGTGAGTTCGCATCGGCCCGGCGACTTCCCTACCACGGTGGACATCAGGGATGCTTATCTGCACATCCTGATATTTCAGGGGCATCAGAGATTCCTAAAGGTTTGCTCTGGAGGATCAGCACTACCAGTTTGTAGCACTGCCCTTCGGGATATACTCAGCCCCCCGGGTTTTCACCCAGGTGCTGGCGGGCATCATGGCTATTCTGAGGAATCAGGGCGTTCGTGTGCTGCCTTATCTAGATGATTTACTGATTGCGGCGCAGTCCCTTCAGCAGGCCGAGAGCGACACCCGGACGGTGTTATCCACTCTTGAGGATTTCGGATGGGTAGTCAATTACCCTAAGTCTTCTATCACTCCCTCGATTGTGAGATCCTTCCTGGGCATGACGTTAAGACACCTGTCAGGTCAAGGTATTCCTGCCACTGCAGAAGGTGGTGGGCATCCAGACGCAGGTGCAGGCCTTACTGTCTTGTCAGCGGCCATCAATCCGTCTAGGAATGAAGCTGGTGGGCCTAATGGTGCCATGCTTTGAGGCAGTGCCTTTCGCCCAATTCCGATGAGACCTCTTCAGTTGAACCTGTTGACCGGCTGCGACCGGATGCAGGAGTCGTTGGAACAAGAAATTTCGCTGGCGCCATGCTCTGGCAATTCCTTGGATGGAGTTGCGGCGCCTTTATGCCTTCCTTCCGTTTCCACTCCTGGGCCGAGTGCTGCGCAAGATAGCTCAGGAAGGGGTACCAACCATCCTGGTGGCTCCTCGCTGGCCGAGAAGGGTTTGGTTTGCGGACATAGTTCAGATGTCAGTGGATCGCTACATCATGCCCGACGACCCAGGGCTTCTCACACGGGTCGCTGCGGCACCCCAATTTACAGACGCTGGCTTTGACGCCCTGGCTATTGAAACCTCAATCGTGATGCAAAGGGGCTGTCCGCCACGGTTGTGCATACCATGATTCGGGCACGGAAGAAGTCTTCTTCCATGATATATTACAATATATTGATCTATATACAAGATCTTGGAGTTTTTACAACACGGTTTAGATTTGGGTCTCCAGTTGAGCACCCTCAAGGGCCAGGTCTCGGCCTTGGCCATTTTCTTCCAGAGATTCTTTGCCCATCATAGATTGATCAAGACTTTTTTTTCCCAGTGAATCACCCATGTACGTCCACCGCGTAAGCCTGTATTACCAGTGTGGGACTTGAATTTTGTACTTTCTGCTCTCCAGGGTCCTCCCTTTGAGCCTTTGTGCGATGCTGCATTGCCTATTTTGACCCTCAAGGTGGTCTTTTTGGTTGCGATCACCTCGGTGCGTCGCGTGTCAGAGCTGGCCGCGCTTTGTATAAAGCCTCCTTATTTTGAGCAGCATAAGGATAAGGTGGTTTTTCGCTTTAAACCTGATTTTTTACCTAAGGTCATTTCTCCCTTTCACCTTAATGAGAAAGTGGTCTTGCCTTCCTTGTGTCCAGCACCGACTAATTCTAAGGGAAGGACCCTCCATGCCTTGGATGTGGTCGGAGCCATTAAGTATTACCTGGTTGCGACTGAGTCCTTCAGAAAATCGGATTTGCTCTTGTCCTCACAGAAGGTTCTAGGAAGGGCTTGCCACCAGCCAAGTCTACTCTTAATAAGTGGATCAGACAGGCGGTGGTGCAAGCATATTCTGCCAAGGGGAAGGAACCCACTTTTCGGATCACAGCTCATTCTACCAAAGCTATTGATGCCCCTTGGGCTTTTCAGCACCAGGCATCTGTTGAACAAGTTTGTAAGGCCGCCACTTGGTCTTCAGTTCATACCTTTTCCAAGTTTTACAAGGTTGATGTTAGGGCTTCAGCTGATGCTGTCTTTGGCCGAAAGGTGCTTCAGGAGGTAGTGAAATGAATTACATGCTGTTCTGCACTGGGGATCCCGCCCTATTGGACCTTGTCCTTAAGTTTTTTGTTGGAGAGAGTACATGCTGAAGTTATGTGAAGTAACATGGTTTCTTGGCCTCCCGGCCTGTCTCTTTTTCTTACTGCTTTTTAACCACTGGGAAATCATAGTGAGACACCTGCTTTTATAGGGGGCCGGAAGGAGCGGCCGCTTTTGATCTTGCAGTCGAGCGCCCCCTGGGGCGGAATACCCACATGTCATCACTTCTGGGACGACCTAGACTGGATATACTCAAAAACAATTCTACAGGTGAGTTTCACAGAATTGTATTTTTTTGATTTTCAAATCCTACAGCCATTTTACATTTCTGGATTAAAAGTTAGATTTTAATTGAATGAGAAGGCTGGACACCTCACTGACCTACACCCAAGAAGACCTTGCACAGAACATGGCCATATATTAATATATATTTTTTAAAGATTAACATGCTTATTTATCTATCAAAAAAAAGTAATCTGTTCTTCTGGAAGATCAATAAGCATGGTGAAAGAACACCACTTATTAAGCCACAATTTAACTGCTGCTGTGTTGCATGATCATTTTAAACATTCTGATAAAAATCGTGTGTGGGTATATGTATATATTTTTTTTTTTCTTTTTCAGGAATTCTAACTGGCTTCTTACAGCAACCCTCATCCTCTCCATCCTGGTTCTCCTCTGGATTTGCTGTGCAACAGTAGCTACAGCATCAGACCAGTTTGTTGCCAATGAGGTAAACTATTTTACTGTTTGCCGATCTGAAAAAAACAGCTCTCACTGAAAGTCCAGCAAGTGTCCAAATATATGTGGACCTGTAGGCATGTCTGTTACAGGGCTAGTTCCAGGTTTAGGTGGGCCCTTAGACGATAGTCTCAGCCGGCCCTTTGGAAAAATGTACCGTACATTTCACCCCTTAAGACACACCTAGGATTTGAAGGAGGAAAATAAGAAAAAAAATTCTGAACCAATTGTTGTGCTGAAACACCCCCCCGTCCTCAAGAACCAAATAGGCAAGGTGCAGAATCCCACCCCCCACTTTGGGGAAAAATAAGTGCATCTTATGGGGGGAAAAATACAATATATAGACAGAACACCCCCCCCCCCCCCTCCAAAACTTGGCAGAATGGGAGAATAATCCCCTGGAAACAAACAAACAAAAAAGTACCCCATCCCCAACTAGGTGGCAGATTTGGGACATGTACACCTAGCCAACAAGAATATGCATATAGCAAGTTTTTATTACCGAACTACAGTTCTGCTTAAACCAAACTAACACTAACTTATGCACATCTGAATTACGCACACGTGCTATACAGGTTATGGACAGTTTAAAAGCACTCGCCTCGTTGTTTTTTTTTTTTTTTTTTTTGTTAAGCGTTTATTCTTAGTATACAGTACGTCCTGCTCCAGATAGAGTACTTACACTTGGGTTATCCTCCGCCAGATGGCGCTGCACTGCAGAGACATGTAAAAAAGGCTCCTCCCGGCCCCTCAAATACCTGGGGACCTCCCAGATTTCTCTGCAGTGCTTACTGCGAAGACATGAAGTATCACTCTCGCAGGTGAGCGGGGCTATTAGCCTGCGGCCCTGTTGGACTATTCCCACCCGTCCTTCGTGTGATGTGCCTCCCAGCCTGGGCTGCGCTGGTCGGGTGAAGGTAGGCGGCACCGTGCGTGCTTATGGAGCACTGCTCCACCGCAGTCCCCCACCAAAGGGTAGGCGCTATAGGGTGATGGTGAGCCTGTATGGGATGCCCCTCCCGCATTATTGTCCCATGCCCCGTGTAGTGGTGGGTCCTGTACAAAGGGCCGCCATCCTCCCTCATTCTCCCTGTAGCCTTCGGGGGAAAAGAAAGGGGGGGGGGTGTGGGTGTCAGTGTATCGGGATTGTAATGTCTTTTGGACTTTATGTGGTGTCAGCCGCCGCGCTGACTTGTCTTTTTACTTGGCAAATGCCGCCGCCGTGCGCGCCTTTTTCTTCGTTTGGATGTTCCGCGCCGGGCGGCGGCGTTACCTCAGACGCTTTTGCTTCCTCATTGGCTGCTTGTTGGACTTCGCGCCCATCAGGGGGGCGGGGCCTGGCGGGCCCCGCGTCACTGCTTGCTCTGGCCCGCTCTTCGAGGTACTCGGCGCCATGTTGTCAGTTCGCGCACGTGTGACGTTCTTACTTACCGTGGTCCGTAAGTGCCCTTGCGGGCGGCTTTATACTCATTGTAGAGTTTTTCGGTTCTGACACCCTTTCTCCTCATTGTGTCTTTCAGACGGGTGAATCCATTGGCTTCTCCCGGCCCTGTGTAATTGATAGTCGGGCCTTGTAAAATTACTCCCACTTCCCTAGCGGGTCATTGGGGCATCCAGGGTTGCTTTATAGCGTCAATCCCTACTGGCATATTGTGCCTAAAAATCACCATATGGAGGCATCTCAGGATAATGTGACCGGGGTTCCCTTGGGACAAGACCGGCTGTGTATGGCGTGTGGACAACCCCATGCTGAGGCTGACAGGGCACGTGTCTGCGTACCCTGTACTGAGCAAGCGCTGGCCTTGCAATCGGGCCGGCCAGTGGCTGCAGCTCGTTTCACTTCACCTACTCCCCCTAGCTTAAATCTCACTCCTGCTGAGTCGCATACAAGTGGGGATTCTCAGCCTGATTTGTCTTCCAGACTGCCTACGGCTGAACAGATTATTGCGAGGTCTTTAGAGCGCAAGGGCCCTGGTAAGAAGCGGCACTTGACTCCTTATGTTACTGTTTTCCCTTTGGGATCTCAGGAGTTTATGAATCTGTGTGGCTATACCCCTTCTGACGAAGGAGAGCTCTTTTCTGACTCAGGCTCATCTGATGAGAGGCCGAAGGGTCATGACGATTCTGGCTCTGACCCCTGGGCCCCGGATGACACTGACAGATTATTGATCCAGATCTTTGAGGTTCTGTCTATCTCTCTCCCTCGTGAGGCTCCCAGGCAAAGAGGGGAGCGTTTCCATACAGCAACATCACGTTTGGAATTTCTAGAGCAGGCACATTTCCATACCCTTGTGCTCAAGGAATGGGAGTGCCCCAGTAAACTTCCCGGGGTTCCAAGGGATTGGGATAGGAAGTATCCTTTTCCCCCTGAGGTGGTTAAATGTTGGTCATCCCCCCCGCCCCCCCCCCCCCCCCCCCCCAAGGTGGATGTCCCGATCATAGGGCTTTCTAACACCCCTGTCTTGCATCCCCCTGATTATACTACCCTTCGGGATGCTGAGGCCCGGCGCATTGACCTGCTGGCCTCCCACGCCTTTGCATGTGCGGGGACGGCGCTGCGCCCGGTCTGTGCCTCTGCCATTACTGCTGTGGCCCGCTAGAACCCTCATCAGAAAAATGCTTGATCGTGCCCCTGATGATCTCCCTTGGGAGGTGTTTAATGCACTCTCCACTTGTGATGTGTTTGTAAATGATGACACCATCAGAATGTGTGCAAGAACTTCTGCCCTTGTGGTGGCTATACGTCGCTTGGTCTGGCTGCGACAGTGGGGTGCTGACAATGCTGCGAAGAAGGCCCTTACTGGGCTTCCTTTTAAGGGGCTACGCCTGTTTGGGGCCCGTCTAGACCTGTTTGGTAAGAGAGGTAAGTTACCCCAGCGCACCTGGCTGTCTCGGCCCCTTCGGGGCCAGGGCCCCCCTTCTACCCCCTACCATGGTGTTAAACAGGAACCAGGGGTGTCCTTCGCGGGGGCTCGCGCGGATTCCTGCCCCAGGAGCAGCAGACAACACCCTGGCTCCTCCGAGGGGGCTAAGCCCAAATCTTCCCCTAAGTCCCCTCAAGCATGATGGGGCGCGGCTGCGGCACCTTGCTCATGTCTGGAGGCATCACGTCTCAGACCAGTGGATTCAGGAGGTAGTGTCCTCCGGCTACAAGATAGAGTTTGCTGTGCGGCCTCCCCCAAGATTATCAGGTCCCGGGTGCTCAGGTGTTGGCGCAGGCCGTGTAAGGCCTGCGGGGTCTGGGGGTCATTTGCAGATTTCTCTTAACAGACAGAGGCAAGGGACTGTACACCAACCTTTCCACAGTTCCCCTAAAGGATGGGTCAGTCTGGCCCATTCTGGATTTACAGATCTTCAGCAAATCGTCAAGTACAGGCGTTTTCTGCATGAAAACTCTGCGTTCGGCCATCAGTTCCTTGCGCCCCGGGGGGCTTCATGCCGTCTGTGGAGATCAAAGATGCTTATTTTCACATCCCTGTGTTTTCAGGACACCAAGGTTCCTCAGATTCGCGTTGGAATACCAATACTGCCAATTTGTGGCCTTGCCATCTGGCCTCTCTTCAGCTCCCAGAGTGCTCACCATGGTGCTGACGGGGGTGACGTCCTCATCACTTCCCAGTCTCTACATCAGGCTAAGTTGGATACTCAGCTGGTGGTGTCCATTCGGGGGTCATTTGGATGGGTGATCAACCACCCCAAGTCCTCACTGTCCCCTTCCTTGGTAACTCCATTCCTAGGAATGAATCTGGATACAGTTCAGGCAAGGATCTTCCTTCCTCAGCAGAAAGTGGACAATCTGGTTGCACGGGCTCAGTCCCTCCTAGCTGTCCCCGTCCCTCCACCAGGCAGGGGATGCAGCTAGTGGACCTGATGGCGGCGTGCTTCGAAGCAGTCCCTTATGCTCTGTCCCAATTGGGACTTCTGCAACTTCTCCTATTGTTTGTATGGGACAAGGACCCAGCATCCCTGGACAGGGTCTGTGTGCCTTCCCCCCTGGTAAGGAGGTCCCTCTTGTAGTGGATGGACTCAAAGAACCTGTTGGGGGGCAGATCCTTTCTTGCCCCTTCCTGGGAGACGGTCACCACGGATGCCAGTCTATCAGGTTGGGGGGGGGGGGGTCTTCTGGAAGTCCCTGCGGTTCCAGGGGAGGTGGGGCCCTTAGGGGGCCCATACACCTATCAATGTTTTGAAACTGTGAGCGATCAGGTTAGTTCTGACTCAATGACTACTCATCTTCAGGGCCTGCCTGTTCAGGGGCACTAGGTCAATCTGACGGCAGTTGCCTACATCAATCATCAGGGAGGGACCCGGAGCAAGAGGGTCCTCCAGGTAGCGTCTCTGATCCTGACATGGGTGGAGGCCAATGTTCCCTGCATATCAGCGGTATACATTCCGGGGGGGGTCCCTCTGCAACAGGGTGTTCCAATCTCTTTGTCACCGTGGGGACCAACCAGATGTGGATCTGTTTTGTGTCTCGTCACAATCACAAGCTCCCGGCCCTTGTCTCCCTGTCCCAGGATCCTCTGGCCGTGACCACGGATGCTTTAGTAATGTCATGGCAGGACATTCTGTTCTGTATGTCTTTCCTCCATTCCCCCTGCTAGGCAGGGTCCTGCGCAAGATTGCTCTGGAAGGGGTGCCAGTGATTCTGGTGGCCCCCAGGTGGCCAAGAAGAGTGGTTCGCAGACGTGGTGCAGATGGCAGTAGATCAGTACGTTCTGCCAGGAGTGCCAGATCTGCTCACTCAGGGCCCCTTACGCCATCCCAATTTACAAACTCTGGCTTTGACGGCCTAGCTGCTGAAACCTCCATCTTGATGGAGAAAGGCTTGTCTGCCTCGGTGATTGAGATCATGGTGAAGGTTAGGAAGAACACTTCTTCTTCCATCTATTATAGGGTATGGCGTACCTATATTGATTGGTGTGAGTCCAGGTCTCTTCCCTGTCAGGTGTTCTCAGTCCCCAGGGTTCTGGAGTTTTTACAGCATGGGTTGGAGTCGGGTGTCCAACTCAGTACTCTGAAGGGTCTGGTTTCAGCCCTGTCTGTCTTCTTTCAGAAGTCTTTTGCTCAGCATTCTTTGGTTAAGACTTTCTTTCAGGGGGTTACTCATGTGCATTCCCCACGTAAACTTATGGTCCCTGTTTGGGATTTGAACTTGGTTTTGTCTGCCTTGCGGGGTGCTCCCTTTGATCCTATTCAGGATGCTGCTCTGGCTGTACTTACCCTCAAGGTTGTCTTTCTGGTGGCTATTACTTCAGTCAGGCGTGTGTCTGAGCTGGCGGCTCTGTCTATCCAGCCCCCATACTTTGAGAGACACCAGGATAAGGTGGTGTTCCGCTTTAAGCCGGACTTTCTGCCTAAGGTGGTGTCTGCTTTTCATTTGAATCAAGATATTGTTCTTCCTTCATTGTGCCCTAATCCTAGCAACGCTAAGGAAAGGGTTCTGCATTCATTGGATGTGGCCAGGTGTCTGAAGTATTACCTGGAAGTCACTGCGTCCCTTAGGAACACTGATGCTCTTTTTGTGGGAAGGGTTTGGCTCCTGCCAAGTCTACTATCAGCAAATGGATCTGTCAGGCCGTGATTCAGGCCTATTCTGCTAAGGGGAAGAGTCCTCCCTTCCACCTTACTGCTCATTCTACGCGTGCTATTGGTGCCTCTTGTGCCTTCCAGCACTAGGCTTCTGTTGAGTAAGTTTGCAAGGCCACTACTTGGTCTTCTGTTTCAAGTTTTACAAGGTTGATGTTAGGGCCTCAGCTGATGCTGTTTTTGGCCGCAAGGTTTTGCAGGCAGCAGTGTTTTAAACTGGCTGCTGTTACCTTTTTTTGTTGGGGATCCCACCCTACTTTATGGACACTGCTATTGGATGTCCCAAGTGTAAGTACTCTATCTGGAGCAGGACGTACTGTATACTAAGAATAATACAATTCTGTGAAATACTCACCTGTAGAATTGGTATTATAAGTATACAGTACGTCCTGCTCCACCCCACCCTGGTTTTGCATTATTCTGGATCCCCTGTATGGTGATTGTTGTCATTGTTATCATTACCAGTTTTTTTTTTTGGTGGTTAAATTCTCCCGGCTTCTTGTTTACTGCTTTTCAATGCTGGGGATTTGTGGGAGGTCCCCGGGTATTTGAGGGGCCGGGAGGAGCCTGTTTTACATGTCTCTGCACTGCAGTGCCATCTGGCGGAGGATAACCCAAGTGTAAGTACTCTATCTGGAGCAGGACGTACTGTATACTTATAATACCAATTCTACACGTGAGTATTTCACAGAATTGTATTTTTTGCTGCAGTAATGGAGGCCCCTGGCGAATTGCTGGCCGGCAATTTGCGCATGCCCAGTTGTAAAGGGAGTAGGCCTGGTGTGCCCTTGCCCTCCTCACGCCGTTTGCTCAGGCGCTTCTGGATTGCTGGCCAGCAATTGCCCAGGGGCCGCCATTACCGCTTTTAAACTGTCAGCAATCTGGATAGCGTAAGGTGCCTACCCACACCAGGCATTTCTAAATGGCAGGGTATTCCAAGGGTGTGGGCAGCAGCGCACACTCCATTCAGCTTTGTTTTTCTCTCTAAGTGACAAAGCAAAAGCTGAAGTAAACGGGCCGGTGATTACAGTGCGAATTAAAGGAAAGGTAAGTTCATGGCGAATCTGGAGGGATACACTGAGCAGGGAATCCCCAATTGAGATGATTCGGGCAGGAGGAACAAAACCTAGTATAGTGGAAATCTCAGGTTTTCCTCTTTAAACTAAGCTTTATTAGCATGTCTAATATGTGTGACACAGAATGATTTCACTAGGCCTGTAAGTCTACAAGCAATACCAGGTTTACTTGAAATCTGATGCTATCAAGCAGAAAATTGAACATGGCATGCTGAGACCCGGGCCAAATGTTTGTATAGCAATTGTATGGTCCTATTTTCCTTAGCTACCATCAGTTAATCTGGGTGCCTTTCTGTACATAAGCTCCATATGTAAATAATCCTATCTCTGTTTAGCTTGTCAGATAAACAGATTCTGAAAATGCAAACGTGAAGCCATGGGCTTTTGTAGAGCCGTGTCCCTCCTCACATAGCTCATGGGGGATATTTAGGGATCGGTGCCGTGTAACTCTGCAACTCCCTTTTTCTGGCTAGTCCTTGCTCCTATCTGTGGATGGTTTGGTAACTGCCCTCTGAAATTGCACTGCACTTTATATTGATTGCTGCTTATGTCTTGATTGCTGCTTATGTCTTGATTGCTGCTCATAATCGTTCATTGTGGATTTGTTATATATATATATATATATATATATATATATATATATATATATTCCTTTTGCTACTTTGCACAATTTTTGATAAAAACATAAAAAAAAATTCTGCCTATGGTTGCACTTTAGGGTTTTTTTGTGCCAGCACAAGAGGTTTTTAGAGGGCACCCCCACATATTTTGATACTTGGGGCAAAACAGGACTGTGCCTATATACATATATACTATGTAGGTCCTCTTTTGGACCATTCTGCATATTATAGGGAGCTTTGCAGTTGTTTTTATCTTGTCTTGTGTCTTATGTTGTGTGTATTTTAATATACTCCAATGAATATATTTATCTCCAATAAATATTTTAAATTGTATATTGTATGCATGGTTGGTGCTCCCCACTTGAGGAAGATGTGACTTTGTTCACATCGACTCATTTTTTGGATATTTTAGGGATAGGTAAATGGGGGGGGGGGGGGATACCCTGTGTAACAAATCATTTTCTCCTCCATCAACTCCAGGTCGTCCCGATATCTTCACGATTGGGGTGTTCGACCCTAGGGGGCATTGACTGCAAGATCAAAAGATGTAGCGCCTCCCGGCCCCTTATAAAGGCAGCTGGCCGTCTTTCATTCCCCACTCATTACTCACTCTCTCAGAACTTGGCAGCAGAGCGGGGCCACCTAGCCTGTCGGCCGCTGCAGGACCCTATTCCCGGAGATCTCTCCTGACCCATCCTTGCCTCCCAGCCTCTGGCTGCTACAGAGATCCGTGACGGTAGGGTGAACGCCGGGGTCTATGGCGTTTTGTCAGAGAACATGCTCTGGGCCGCAGACCTTCATGTTAAAAGGTAGTCGGCCACAGGCTTTATGGTGAACCTGATGGGGAACCACTGATATATATTTTCTTGTATATACCCCTCCCTGCCCACTTGCTTTATTACTTGGGTGTGTGCTGCTGTGCTTTGGTGTGACTGGGAGCACTGAGAGCTCCTCACTGGCTGGTGCAGCGAGGAGCGGTCTCATTCTTACCTCCCTGTGTGGCAAAGGCCCAACAGATTACCGTTGGTCCCTAAGGGCCTGGATAGGCGGTACCCTTTCACTGCTGAATTGGTTCGGCTATGGTCTCACCCTCCCGAGGCAGACCCTCTGGTGTCAGGGTTGTCCAACACCACTGTTATGCCATCGCCTGACAATGCTTCCTTACATGACCCTGCAGACAAACTCATGGATCAGCTGGTCTGCCATGCTTTCACCTTTGCTGGTGCTCACTTTCGCCATGCGTGTGCCTCTGCAATTGCTTCACTAGCCAACAGGAGAAAAGTTAAACACCTTGTGGCTAGGGCTAAATCTCGCAAGCGGGCGGAGGAGTATAAGGAACTCGAGGCCTGCTTGGACTTCATCGGCTTTGTTGTTACTGCCATGGATGATGTGGTCAGGCTTGGTGCCAGAATTTCGACCTTGCTTGTTGCTTTACGCCGCTCGCTCTGGTTGAAGCAGTGGTCGGCCGATGCGGCTGCCAAAAAGTCCCTCACAAGTCTACCTTTTGTGGGAAGCCGACTGTTTGGGGAGCACCTGGACCTTTTGGTCAAGGATGGTAAGCTCCCTCAGAGAAGAGAGCCTGCTCGGTCCTTTCGCAACCCCTCTTCTTATTGGTCTTTTCGGGGAGGAAGAGGATCGTCATTTCCAGGTGCCAGCATAGATAGCTGGGGCAGAGCTGGGTCCCGCAGCCGGCCCAACCCCTCCTGGGGAGCTAAGCCCAAACCCCCAGCCAAGCCTACTCCGGCATGAGGGGGCACCCTAACCCATACGGGTGGGGGGACGGCTTCTGCTGTTTGCTCAGATCTGGAGACATCACGTCTCGGATCGGTGGATTCAGGAGGTGGTGTCCTCTGGTTACAAGATAGAGCTGGCAGCCAGGCCACCCACGAAATTCCCTTGTTCAAGGATATCCCGAAATCCGCTAACGGCTGTTCAACACCTCCTGCGGATAGATGTGATTTGCCCTGTGCCCCGGCAGGAGCAGGGTCAGGGGTTCTACTCCAACCTGTTCACGGTTCCCAAGAAGGACTGAACGCTGAGGCCGATCTTGGACCTGAAGGGTCTCAACAAATTTGTAAAGGTCAGACATTTCCGCATGGAAACGTTGTGGTCGGCGGTGAGATCGCTTCCGCCCGGTGACTTCATGACCACGGCTGGGGCGACGTTTGGCAGACCCAGAAGATCCAGGGTCAGTGGGGTCCGCAGGAGAACCGGTTACCCATAAACCTCTTGGAGCTCGGGCCAGATCAGTCGGGGTTTATGCCAGGGCGTACCACGTGTGTGAATCTTCGCAGACTGATGTCCAATCTCCAAATTATACATGATAACCATGGGGAACTGGTGGTCATATCATTAGATAATGAAAAGGCCTTCGACTCGGTAGAATGGGAATATCTCTGGGCAGTACTAGAAAGATTTGGATTCCCTCCCAGTTTTATTACATACTTTAAATTGTTATATAAACGGCCAACTGCCAGGATACGGGTTAATGGGTGTTACTCTAACTCATTCGCCTTGCATAGGGGGACAAGACAGGGGTGTCCACTGTCACCGCTGCTTTTTGCCTTAGCTATCGAACCCTTGGCGATTATTGTCAGGAACTCCCCGAGTATCTCTGGATGGAAACTGGGAGCAGTAGAGGAAAAAATATCCCTATATGCAGATGACACACTGGTATACCTGGCAGACGGCCACAAGTGTCTGGACGCAGCTTTGGACACTGTTGGGGTGTTTGGGAGGTTCTCAGGTTTGAGGATTAACTGGGATAAATCCAGTCTAATGTTAGTGGATGAGCTTGCTGCCCCCGACATCTCCCCGAGGTCTCAATTAAAAATAGTACAACAATTTAAGTACCTGGGGATCATGATTAGTAGGCAACCAAGTGAGTTCATGTCTCTGAATATTTCCCCTGTTGTGTCAAGGCTGAGGCAGCGGGTTGCTCAATGGGCAAACCTGCCCCTGTCAGTCATGGGCAGAATCAATATATACAAAATGATATTCCTTCCAAAATTTCTGTACATATATCAAGCATCGCCAGTGCTGCTGCCTGTTTCCCACTTTAAGACGTTGGATTCAATCCTGTTTGGCTTTATCTGGGGGCAGTCTCCACCTAGGCTCAACAGGCAAATAATGAAAGCACAGGTTGTGGAGGGGGGTCTAGCGGTCCTGCACATGCAAATGTATTTTTATTCCACACAGCTCCTGTTTGTGCACTGGTGGCTCTGTAAGCCGCAAAACAACCCGGTGGTAGGTCTGGAAGCGGCGGTTGGGTTCTACTGAGAAACTATCCCTCTTGGTGTACAGGGGGGTTCAGGGGGTCCGGGAGGCCACCGGATGCATGAGGGTAGTATGTAACATATGGGGAAGGGTGGCCAAGCTGAACGAGAATCTGGACGAGGCCCAGTATTGGTCCCCCTTTGCTCCTCTCTGGAACAATCCCAAGCTCCCTGAGTTAGTTTCAATGCAGGATCCGCAGTTCTGGGAGGGGAGGGGCCTCCAGACGCTGGGCCAGGTGTACAGGGATGGAGTGCTTATGTCGTTTGACCAAATCAGGGAGTCCTTTTGAGTTTCCCACCGGGATTTCTTCCGATACCTGCAACTTAGGCACGCTCTGCAAACTCAATTCCACAGGGTCAGTCCGAATTTTTCGGTGTCCCAGGTGGAAAATGCAGTGAGAGGGGCGGACTTGAGGAAACCTGTCTCTATATTGTACAGGTGCCTGGTTGCTGGGCTGGAGTCCCCCAGGGGGAAGGTTGAAGGCAGGTGGCAGACCCTGGACCAGACCTTAGACCAGGACGACTGGGAGAAAATCTTAGATAACCTACACTCGTCGGTCATAGAAGCCAGAGACAGATTTATCCAGAACAAGTGGATACATCAAGCCTATATCACGCCGGTACGGTTGCATAAGATGGGATTACTGGCCAGTGACTTATGCCCCAGGTGTGAGAAGGAGACTGGTACATGGGAACATGTGACCTGGTCCTGTGAGATTCTGGTGAGATATTGGGGAGAGGTAATGGATCTGATTGGTGAAGTGGTGGGCACTCGGATCACTGGCTCGATTTCCTTATGTCTTCTGGGGGTGGTCGAATCACTGCCACTGTCGAGGCCGCTGAAATCATTATTTAGACTGCTGCTCTTTTATGCCAGGAAATGTGTTCTGCTTAACTGGAAACATCCGGCCAAACCATCAGTACAGGCGTGGAGGGCTCTAATTAACCAGAAACTCACTATGTACAAACTGACATATACGGCCAGGGGGTACCTGATAAGTTTGAGAAGATATGGGGTCCCTGGCTGCAAAGTCAAGACACTGCCTCAGAGGACGATTAAGAAGGTTCTAGATCCACTTAAGGGGCAGGGCCGCTCACCTATGGTAGCTTGAGGTATTGAGCGAATGGAGTGGCATTAAAGAGATGAGAGTAGCACCCTGGAGACGGATCTCCCGACTGGTCCTCCCATCCCGGTGAATAGGTAACTAGATGTTCGAGTCCAGAATGCGTGTGTGTGTGTTGAGTGAATGGTGTCGTGTCTATATGTTTATTGAAACTATGCTATTGAACTGGGTGCCTGCGGCACCTCCATGTGATATGTGACTTGTATTTGTGTCTGATGTTTGTTGAACTGCAAATAAAAAGAAACTTTTAAAAAAAAACCTCTTGGAGCTGAGAGCAATCCGATTGATTCTTCTATGCTTGACTCCCCATTTAAGAGGCCATGCGATTCTGGTCTGCTCGGACAATCAGACAGCTGTGGCCTACATCAACCACCAGGGCAGGACTCTGAGCAAGAGATCCCTCAAGGAGGTAACCCGGATTCTGACTTGGGCAGAGGAGAATGTTCCCTGCATCTCGGCGGTTTACATCCCCGGGGTGGAAAACCAGGAGGCAGACTCCCTGAGCAGGAGTTCCTTGCACCTGGGGGAATGGTCCCTCAGCAACGAGACCTTTTCAGGCTCTGTGCCTCTGCTGGGGTCAACCAGACGTGGATCTATTTGCGTCCAGACACAATCACAAGCTTCCAAGGTTCGTCTCTCTCTCAAGAGATCCTCTGGCCATTGCAACAGACGCTCTGGCGATTCCTTGGGCGGAGTTCAAATTTCTGTATGCATTTCCTCCGTTTCTGCTCCTTGGCAGAGTGCTGCGCAGGAAGGGGTGCCAGCCATCCTGGTGGCTCCTCGCTGGGCGAGAAGGAGTTGGTTTGCAGACATAGCTCAGGTGTCAATAGATCACTACATCATGCCCGACGACCCAGGTCTTCTCACACAGGGGTCGTTGCGGCACCCGAATTTAGGGATGCTGGCTTTGACGGCCTAGCTATTGAAACCTCTATCCTGACGGAGAAAGGGTTATCGGCCACGGTTATTCACACAATGATTCAGGCACGTTAGAAGTCGTCTTCCATGATATACTACAGGGTTTGGCGGGCCTACATCGATTGGTGCAAGGCCAAGAGCCTTCCTTGCCGGAAATTTTCCATTTCTAGGATTCTGGAGTTTTTACAACACGGTTTAGACTTTTGCCTCCAGCTGAGTACCCTCGAGGGTCAGGTCTCGGCTTTAGCCATCTTTTTCTAGAGATCCATTGTCAATCATAGATTGGTCAAGACTTTTTTCCAGGGAGTCGCCCATGTCGGTAATCATTATTACCGGTGTGGGACTTGAATCTAGTGCTGTCTGCTCTCCAGGGTCCTCCCTTCGAGCCATTAAGTGATGCTGCATTGTCTATGTTGACTCTCAAAGTGGTCTTTCTGGTGGCGATCACCTCGGTGTGTCGCGTATCAGAGCTGGCCGTGCTTTGTATGAAACCACCATACTTTGAATTGCACAGAGATAAGGTGGTCTATCGTTTTAAGAAAGGTTGTTTCTTCCTTTCACCTTAATGAAGAAGTTGTCTTACCTTCCTTGTGCCCTGCACCGACTAATTCCAAAGAACGAACCCTCCCTGCTTTGGATGTGGTCAGAGCCGTAAGGTATTACCTGGCTGCGATTGAATCCTTCAGGAAATCTGATTTGCTCTTTGTCTTAACAGAGGGTTCTAGGAAGGGGTTGCCACCAGCCAAATCCACTCTCAGTAAGTGGAATAGACAGGCGGTGGTACAAGCCTATTCTGCCAGGGGGAAGAAACCCCCTTTTCGTATCACAGCTCATTCTACTAGGGCTTTTGGTGCCTCTTGGGCTTTTCAGCATCAGGCATCGGTGGAATAGGTTTGTAAGGCCGCCACTTGGTCTTCTGTTCATACTTTTACAAAGTTTTACAAGGTGGATGTTAGGACCTCAGCTGACGCTGTTTTTTGGCCGAAAGGTGCTTCAGGCGGTAGTGAAATGAACTATCTGCTGTTCCGCACTGGGGATCCCGCTCATATGGACACTGCTTTTGAATGTCCCAATCGTGAAGATATCGGGACGGCCTGGAATGGATGGAGGAGAAAAATACAATTCTGTGAAACTCACCTGTAGAATTGTTTTTGTATCCATCCATTCCAGCCCATCCCACCCCGCCCTTGTGTTCATTATGTCCTGTATGCCTGTTATGGGGATGAACCATTTTCCAAGTATACAGCACGTTCTGTTTCACCAATATTCTTTACGCTTGGGATATCCGCCACAAGGTGGCGCAGTGGACTGCAGAAGAGACTTGTGGCTTCTCCCGGCCCTATAAAAGGACAGGAACCTCCCACAAATTCCCAGTTTCCTTCTCCAGTCTGGCCTGCGAAGATTGAAGATGGCTCTCTATATTACGCAATCGAGCGGGGCTTACCAGCCTGCGGCTCTGCAAGACTATTTCCACCCGTTCTGGACCCACTGCCTCCCAGCCTCGGCTGCCTGGTTCGGGTGAAGGTAGGACAGGGTCAGGCTGGAGGAGCGCTGCTTCAAACGCAATCCCTGTACCTACAAGTGTAGGTGGTTCAGGCTTATGGGGAGCCTTGTGGGATGCCCCTTCCTGCCTTATTGTGGGCCTTCCCTTGCCCCCCCCCCCTCCCTAGCTAAGCATGCTTTGGGTGCGCCTACCGCTGCTCTTCCCTGCATTGCTCGCTCTCCCTGGGGAGCTCTCCGGGGGGTGGGGGGGTGGGGGTAGGCGGTGTGCTTCACTTTGTATTGTGTATTTTGTCTGTTTTTTTTTCACTCTTGGTGCCCGCTCGCTGCTGCGCCATTTTGTACCGACTAAAAGGCAGCAGGGTGAGCTCTTTCACACTGTTAAACAATGCTTGGAGTTCCCTGAGCAGGTCCACTTCAATGATTTGGTGCTCAAGTAGTGGGAATCCTAGCAGATTGCCCGCGGTGCCTAAGAGTTGGGACAGGAGGTATCCATTTCCTTTTGATGTGGTTAAACGCTGGTCGTTTCCCCCCGAGGCGGATGCTCCCGTGCTTGGGTTGTCCAATACCTTGGTCATGCAATCCCCTGACACTTCTACTCTGAGGGATGGTGAGGACCGGCGTGTTGATCAGCTGGCCTGTCATGCATTTGCTTGTGCAGGGACTGCGCTGCGCCCTGTGTGCGCTTTTGCCATCACGGCTCTTGCTATTAAAGTGGACCAACACACAGGATTTTGACTATCCTGGGTTTTGGTCCACTTCACGGGGGCACCCCGATTAAGGGTGCCCCGCTGTTTGAAACCCCCCAGAAAGCCCCCAAAACTCACCTCACCACGCTCCCACGTGGCCGCGCTGACCAATCACCGCCGACGGACAAGCGGGTGACAGCGGCGGACAACATAGCGCGTCCGCCGCCGCCTCCCGCGCGCCCCTCTGACAGGGCCGCCGCCGCTGATGAGGTAAGGTTTTGGGGGGGGGGTCCCTCACCGCGGGACATCCCGATCTCGGATGTCCCGCGGTGAGGGAGAGGATCGGATATAGATTCCCGGGCCGATCACCCCTGGGTGACGGTCCACTTTAAAGGGATACTCAAGTGCTTTCTGGATAATGCCTCAGATGCCAATAGGTAGGGAGTATAGATCCCTCCTGCTTTGCTATGAATTTGTGGCATTTATTCTTTCTGCTATGGATGATGCGGTCAGGATGTGTGGCTATACGCCGCTCTGTTTGGCTGTGTCAGTGGGCGGCTGATAATGCTGCTAAGAAGGCTCTCATTGGTTTTCCCTTTACTGGGCTACGGCTCTTTGGGGAGCGTCTGCATCTTTTTGCTAAGGATGGTAGGCTGCCTCAACGCAGCCGCGGCCCTTTTGGGGGGCTGGTGCTTTCCTCCCCTCCTTCCGTGCTCCCCGGTCCGGTCGGGGTGCACCATTTGCGTCGGCACGTTTCCAAATCAGGATGTTTTTGACAGCATGATTCTTAGAGAATGGGAGAAGCCGAGTCGCCTTCACGGTGTTCCTCAGGGATGGGATAGGAAGTATCCTTTTCCGGTGGACGCGGTGAAGCGCTGGTCTTCCCCTCCCGAGGTTGACGCGCCCATTTTAGGATTGTCCAACACCTCCATTCATACTCCTGACGCTACTACCCTTTAGGATGGCGAAGACAAGCGTATTGATCAGATGGCATGTCATGCCTTTGCCAGTGTGGGTTCTGCCTTGCGGCCTGTCTGTGCATCGGCACTAGTGGCTGTGGCTACCAGGTCGGAGATCAGGGACATGTTAAATGGGTCCCAGCTCAACCCGGACAGTGTTGAATTCACAGCCCTTAAGAGGTGTGAGTTGTTCATGACTTTTATTTTGTCGGCTATGGACGACACTATTACCATGTGTAGTAGAACTTCGGCCCTGTTGGTGGCCATGCGCCGATCGGTCTGGCTGTGCCAGTGGGTGGCTGACATTGCGGCCAAGAAGTCACTTACAGCTTTGCCCTTTTTGGGAACTCGGCTCGGCTGGGAATCGCCTAGGAGGGACTCGCAGCAGGAGTGCCCTCAGGGAAGTCTCTCTGATTCTGACATGGACGGAGAACAATGTTCCTTGTATCTCGGCAGTATACATTCCGGGAGTGGAGAACACGGAGGCGGACTCCCTGAGCAGGTGATTCTCTCGCCGAGGGGAATGGTCTCTCAACCACAAGGTGTTTCGGGCCCTGTGTCACAAGTGGGGGACTCTGGAGGTGGATCTCTCGGCACAATCACAAGCTCCCAACCTTTGTATCTCTGTCTCAGGATCCTCTGGCCCTGGCAGTGGATGCCTTGTCCCTCGCCTGGAGGGATCTGGGGTTTCTGTACCTGTTTCCCCCCTTCTCCGTGGTGGGCAAGGTGGTGCGCAAGCTGGCGCTAGAGGGGGAACCAGCAATTCTGGTGGCCCCAAGGTGGCCAAGACAGGTTTGGTTCGCAGACGTCGTAAGGTTGGCGGTAGATCAGTACAGGCAGGCTGCCCCTGTCTCCAGATCTGATCTCTCAGGGTCAGCTACGTTACCCCAATTTACAAACGCTTGCTTTGACGGCGTGGCTGCTGAAACCTTCATCCTGAGGGAGGAAGGTTTGTTGGAGGCGGTTATTCAAACCTTGATTAGAGCTAGAAAGAGGTCTTCCTCTACCATTTACTATAGGACTTGGCGGTCCTATAATGACTGGTGTGAGGCTAGGGCCTTACCTTGCAGGGTGATTTTGATTCCTAGGATTTTGGAGTTTCTTCAATACGGTCTGGATCTGGGGTTCCAGCTCAGTACTTTGAAGGGTCAGGTTTCTGCCCTGGCTGTCTTTTTTCAAAGGTCTTTTGCTTTGCATCATCTGGTCAAGACTTTTTTCCAAGGGGTCACTCATGTTCGGCCCCCTAGAAAACCTTTGGTTCCCGTTTGGGACCTAAATTTGGTTATTTCGGCCCTCCAGGGGCCTCCCTTTGAACCGATGCAGGATGTGGCTCTTTCTGTGCTCACTCAAAAGGTTGCCTTTTTGGTGGCTGTTACCTCTGTTCGGCGTGTCTCTGAGTTGGCGGCTCTGTCTATTCAGGCCCCTTACTTTGAGAGACACCAGGATAAGGTGGTTTTTCGCTTTAAACCAGATTTCCTTCCTAAGGTGGTTTCTGCCTTCCATCTCGATCAGGATGTAGTTCTCCCTTCCTTGTGTCCTAGGCCTAGCAATGACAGGGAGAGGGTTTTGCACTCTTTGGATGTGGTTCGTTGTGTGAAGTACTATTTGGTTGCTACTTCTCCTTTTCGTAAGACGGACGCCTTGTTCGTGGTGCCTTCTGGGCCCAGAAAAGGTTTGGCGCCCGCCAAGTCTACCATTAGTAAATGGATACGTCAGGCCATTGTTGGGGCCTATTCCGCTAAGGGGAGGGTTCCTCCTTTTAAGATCACTGCTCATTCTACTCGTGCTGTTGGGACTTCCTGGGCCTTTCAGCACCAGGCTGAAAGTTTTATAAGGTTGATGTGCAGGCCTCAGCGGATGCTGTTTTTGGCCGCAAGGTTCTGCAATCTGCAGTAGTTTAAATTGGTGCATTTTTTTGCTGTATTTGGATCCCCACCCATGACGGAGACTGCTATTGGATGTCCCATATGTCATGAATATTGGAAGCGGGGTGTGTGACATACTTGGAATAATACCATTTTGTGATTACTTACCTTTAAAATGGGTATTATAAGTATGTCACACACCCCGCTTCATCCCGCCCTTTTGTATTCTGAATCCTTTATATGGTGAATCTTTTTATGGTTAAGAATGTTTTATTAGCTCTTCCTGGTCCCCTTACTGCTGTCATATACTGGGGAATGTGTGGGAGGTCCCACGTATTTATGGACCGGGAGGGGCTTCTTTTTTGCTTTCATCTCTGCAGAAGTTCGCCTGGACCATAACCCATGTCCTGAATAGTGGAAGCGGGGTGTATGACATACTTATAATACCCATTTTAAAGGTGAGTAATCACAAAATTGTATTTTTTTCTGCCTCAGCAGAAGGTGGAGAGCCTGCAGACACAGGCACGGTCTCTGATTTCTTGCCCTCATCCCTCCATTCGGCAGGGGATGCAGCTGGTGGGCCTGATGGTGTCCTGCTTCGAGGCAGTTCCCTATGCTCAGTTTAACTTGAGACCTCTTTAGTTGCACCTCTTGTCGGTTTGGGATTGGGACCCTGTGTTCCTGGATCAGACATTTGTTTTGTCCCCTCTGGTCAGTCGGTCCCTCTCGTGGTGGCTGGACTCAAGGAATCTCCTAGTGGGCAGGACCCTTCGTGCTGGGAGACTGTCACCACAGATGCCAGTCTGACAGGTTGTTGGGGGGGGGGGGGGGGTTGGAAGTTCTAGGGTCAGTGGGGCTCTCAGGAGGCTCATGCCCCCATCAACATTCTGGAGCTGCGGGCGATAAGGTCGGTCCTTTCCTAGTTGACCCCACACCTTCGGGGTCGTGTGGTTCAGATCCTATCGGACAACCAGACGGAGGTTGCCTACATCAATCATCAGGGAGGGACTCTGAGCAAGCGAGCCCTCAAGGAAGTGTCCCTGATATTGTCCTGCACGGATGAGAATGTCCCCTGCATCTCGGCAGTCTACATCCCGGGGGTGGAGAACCTGGAGGCAGACTCTTTGAGCAGGGGGATGTCTCGGCTGGGGGAGTGGTCCCTCAGCAACAGGGTGTTTCACTCCCTGTGTCACCGCTGGGGTCTGCCGGATGTGGACCTGTTTGCTACTTGTCACAATCACAAACTTCCATTCTTTGTCTCTCTGTCACAGGATCCTCTGGCCTTTGCCACGGATGCGCTGGCAATGCCTTAGAAGGGGTTTTGGCTCCTCTGTGTTCCCTCCGTTTCCTCTGTTGGGCAGGGTGCTGCGCAAGGTAGCCCAGGAAGGAGTGCCAACCATTCTGGTGGCCCCCTGTTGGCCAAGAAGGGTGTGGTTCGCAGACATCGTGCAGTTGGCAGTAGATCAGTGTGTCCTGCCCAAGGATCCAGATCTGCTCACTCAGGGGCAGCTGTGCCATCCCAATTTACAAACGCTGGCTTTGACGGCTTGGCTGATGAAACCACCATCTTGATGGAAAAGTGTTTGTCTGCCTCTGTTGTTGATACCATGATTAGGGCTAGGAAGAAGTCCTCGTCCTTTATCTACTACAGGGTCTGGCATGCTTACATTGCCTGGTGTGAGTCCAAATCTCTTCACTGTCGGGTGTTTTCTGTTCCCAGGATTCTTGAATTCTTGCAACATGGTTTGGATTTGGGCCTTCAACTTAGTACCCTCAAAGGTCATGTTTCAGCTCTGGCAATTTTTTTCCAAAGATCTTTTGCCAGTCACCGTTTGGTTAAGACTTTTTTCCAGGTGGTTCCCCATGTGCGTCCGCCACGTAAACCTATGTTGCCAGTTTGGGATTTGAATCTGGAGTTATCTGCTCTGCAGGGTCTTCCTTTTGAGCCTCTCCGTGATGCCGCTTTGCCCATCTTGACTCTTAAGGTAGCCTTTTTGGTGGCTATCACTTCTGTCAGGCGTGTTTCTTAGTTGGCGGCGCTCTCCATCAAACCTCCTCCTTAATTTGAGCGACACCAGAACAAGGTGGTGTTTCGGTTTAAACCAGATTTCTTGCCTAAGGTGGTGTCTGCTTTTCATCTTAATCGGGACATTGTCTTGCCTTCCTTGCCTGCTAATTCCAAGGCGAGGACTCTGCATTCTTTAGATGTGGTCAGGGTTCTGAAGTTTTACTTGGTAGCTACTGAATCTTTCAGGAAGACTGATGCTCTTTTTGTTCTTCCTTCTGGTCCCAGGAAGGGTTTGCCTGGATTCGTCAGGCGGTGGTGCAAGCCTATTCTGCTCAGGGGAAGGAACCTCCCTTCAGCCTTACTGCTCATTCTACTCGTGCTTGGGCCTTTCAGCACCAGGCTTCTGTTGAACAAGTTTGTAAGGCCGCAACTTGGTCTTCTGTTCATACATTTTCCAAGTTTTACAAGGTTGATGTTAGGGCCTTAGCTGATGCTGCTTTTGGCCGCAAAGTTCTTCAGGCGACAGTGGTTTAAACTGCCCGCTGTTGTTCTTGGAGATCCCACCCTACTTTACGGACACTGCTTTTGGATGTCCCAAGTGTAAGGCATATTGGTAAAACAGGACGTGCTGTATACTTTGAAAAATACAATTCTGTGAGTACTCGCCTGTAGAATTGATTTTGTAGTATACAGCACATCCTGTTTCACCCCTCCCTGGTTATCATTGTTCTTGGTTACCTCTGTATGGTGATTTGTTCAGATGTTTGGTTGGGGTTTCCTTCATTATTATTCTCCCGGCTTCTTGTCTAACTGCTTTGTAACACTGGGAATTTGTGGGAGGTTCCTGTCCTTTTATAGGGCCGGGAGACAAGTCTCTTCTGCAGTCCACTGTGCCACCTTGTGGCGGATATCCTAAGCGTAAAGAATTTGGTGAAACAGGACGTGCTGCATACTACAAAATCAATTCTACAGGTGAGTACTCACAGAATTGTATTTTTTTTGCTCATAGGACACTAGTTTTTTCTAGTTTTTTTTTCTAGTTTTTTGATTCGAGAGCGTACAAGCAGAGGCTATGCGAGGTAACATGGTCTCTCATTTTTTGTTGGGCCTCCCGGCCTGTCCTTTTTGTTGTGTACTGCTTTTAAACCACTGGGGAATGATAGACGGGCAGCTGCCTTTATAGGGGATTGCAGCAGCGTGCTTTTCCCATTATAGTCCATGAGAGACGTCTTTCCAAAAGACGTAAACATAGCAACTGGCTGAGCGCATGTGCCATTGGACTGAGGAAAGGTGAGTTTTACTGGGCAAACTGTGGAGTTTCACACAGGGGGGCATCCTAAATTGTCATGCCTCCGGGGAACAGCACAAAACCTGGGAAAGGAAAAATCCCATATTTTGTTCTGCTTTTGACTGGTTTTGGGCTATAAGGACTTACTGACACAATGATGCCAGCCTTTTCTTGCACTCTGCTCAGCATCCTATTCTTGCAGAAATGCTTATGAACATACAATACAATATAATAAATACAAATAAAAACAATATAATGACTTTGTCTCTTGCAGAAGCTGAGTATCTATGGGGACCTGGAACACATGAACGAGCAGAAGCTTCATAAGTATCCTCCTGCCTCTTTGATAGTCCTCCACGGACCACCCCAGGACAATGAAGAAGCCGGACCTTTGCCCACAAAAGTAGACCTGGCAAAGTCCTCCATATAAGCCATTGCTACAGCCTCTATATTTTTTTCTGGTCAACATGTCCAATGGAGATATGTAGCACTGTGGATATGTTAAGAACCTTACAGACTTCTTTAAAATCTTTATTCAATTTGCAGCTTCCAAGTGGTGTGGGGAAAATATGGGATCATTAATCTGAGTTCTAAACACTGATCTAGTGCTAAGGTTAGTCTGGAATTTTGGCCTCATTACTTGGCCTCTAGGTAGATAGTATATTAATTGACGCTCTAATTCAATAGACAATAACCTCTTCCTATTCAGCTGGAAATGTAATAAGACTCGGTGTGTCAGTTTGCTTGGCGATCCTCTTCCTTGGCTTTAATTCCAAACTGTGAATGTGGAACGTTCCACACAGGGGATCATTTTTTTTTTGTTTACCTGAGTACATACTCTCTATTGGTGACCTATAAAAACCCTGCTTGTCAGGATACAGCCCAGCATTACACACAGAGCAAATTTCCAGAGTCTGAAAATAAGCCATACAATACAAGCAGCTTGCAGATAGGTTAGGGGATAGGATTTTCACATGATGGGAAGGGCTTATGAGCCATGATTTGCACAGATGCTTTGCTTCTTTAGATAGGCATGTATGTGGTTCTGTGTCTCTCCAATGAAAAAATTACATTGAGCAGTACGTGATTACAAAGATCCTCACTACGACCTGGTTCCCTTTTACCTATCTATAAAGCTTGCAGCATCATCCAAAGCCTTTCTTTATGTTTCTGAATACTTCATTTTTGTGTTTGTTCTAAGTCTTCCAGTGGCGGTTACATTTTAGTTCCTGCTTTGAAACACCCCATAGTGACCATTCACTTTCCTGTTGTCCCCTTCAAATGTTGCTGGTTTATGACTTTCCTTTCCAGCAGCCAAAAGGTCAAGTCATATACATTATATATATATGTGTGTGTATGTACAGAGGCACCTATAGAGCTCAATGCAGACACTCTGTACACAGGCCACACCCACCTGCCCTCTGGTACAGTCTGATCTGAGGTCTTTTGGAAAGTCTACTTTACTTTTATTGATAACATTTTAATGTAGTTCCACTTTCAGGTCTGTACACACATCATTTTTTTCTGGGTTTGTGTTTTGATTCTAGAAGAGTACATTTGCATATACAAGTTAATTTGTTCAGGGCTGTTTGTTGTATGTTATAACTCATCCTGTTGCATTGCTTTGCTCACAGTTCTTTGGTGTCCTGATTATGGAGAATATACTGGATGTAGTGGGCAGTGCATGGCCTGGCTGTGATTCATAATCAGGTCCTGCTCCGCCTTCTGTGACTATGTTCTGTATAGTCCACCACTGAATAGCGGCTAGTTGGTAGTAGTTATATGTAGGTTTCTGTTGGAGGAACATCTGCTGCTAGTGATGGAAAAGATCAAAATGAGAACTAGAAGAAACCTTCAGCGAAGACAAATAAATCTGCCTCCAACAGAGGCTGCACTAAACATTTGCGTTGGGCGGGGGGGGGGGGGGTTGGTTTAATATTTGCAGAGTTTCTGAATTGTAATCATATAGTTTTCCTGAAATAAAACATAATTACAGTGTATTGCTCAGTTATTTATTCCATAAAGCCCATGACCAAGCTGGAAAGGTAGGATGGGGACAACATTGCATGACTGACTGTGTCTATGAGATTAGTCACCATAAAACGTTTTTGTCTCTGTAGATATAAACTTGAATTGGGATGCCCCTCTGTGTGAAACACCCCAGGGTGCCAGCTAAACACCTCACCTCACCCTGCTCCGATGGCCCATGCGTGGGCTCTCGCCTTTGGAAAACTGCTTTGATTGTTTTCAGTGGGGAGCGGGTGCATCCCCAGCATTTTTAGGTGGTGCATGCACCCCCCCCCATCCCAGCCATTCAGATCATGGGTTTTGAGGTGCAGAATATTCAAAAAGAAAATGACCTTGTGTTTAAGCTGGGGACAGGCATGAGCCTTCAGTCCCTGAAGAAATAGATTCTGCCCATCCTATAGTGCTGCTGTCCCATGTCCATGCACCATGCTCTGCCTCTTGGCACCAGGCAGTGCCGCTTCCCCTTGACTGAACCCTGTATGAGGGTCCTGGTTTATGACTGGCATCATAAACACAGGAACAGTGGCCCTGATTCATATCTACAGAAAAGCTGAGATAAGGGTGTGCACCACACACACACACACACACACACACACACACACACCCTCTGCTGTGGTAGTTAGTTTGCTGGGTTGGGTTTGTGGGGTGAGTGTACCAACACATCATTTGGCAGTACCACACAAGATCAGCTGCCAGTGTCTGGATCCTTGGAGTGACCAGGCCGACTAGAATGCGCTGACCAGCCACCCCCATCTGTCAGGAGGCCACATCCAATGGCTTAGAGGGCCTTGAGTTTGACATATGTGTTTTACAAATAGAATATGTGGCAGGTAAAGAGACTCTAAAGTCACTAATATTGGTGATTTTCCCTATATCCAGTCTAGGTCGTCCCAGTGATGACATGTGGTATTCCGCCCCCAGGGGGCTCTCGGCTGCTGCGTCAAAAGCTGCAGCTCCTCCCCGCCCCCTATAAAGGCAGGTGTCCCTCTATCATTCTCCTGTTGTTCATCTTGCAGTCTTAGCTGCAGATGATCGTTTTGACACTCTCTCAGTTAATTGCAGCAGAGCGGGGCCACCTAGCCCTTCGGCCGCTGCGGGCCCAATTTCCACGGATCCCTTTAACCCACTCCTGCCTCCCAGCCTCTGGCTGCCACAGGATCGTGACGGTAGGGCGTTTGGCAGAGCTAGGCTCTGGGCCACAGACCCTATGCTAAAGGGTAGCTGGCCACAGGCTTAGGGTGAGCCTGGGGGGGGGGGGGGGGGGGGGACACCACTATGTATGGCCTTTTGTGCTGTGTACCCTCCCTGCCCACAAGCTTTGATTGTGTTTCTTTTTAGTGTGTGGATTCTCACTCGGCTCCTCGCTGGCCCAGCATAGCCTTGCGGTGGAGCTCTTGCATACTCGCCTCCCTCGCTCCCTTGTCGTTGCGGGCCTCTGCATCGCTGCTGTACGGCACTGTTCGGAAGGGGGGGAGTCGGCGCGGTGGGCCGCTGTGTTCCGCAGCCACTGCCCATGCAGCATGGAAGGGGGCAGTGCTGGGGGGGTGGAGCCAGGTGCTGACGCGATTCGCGGCGCCGCCCGCCCCTCGAGGATCTTTCTGGATGGCTCTGCTTCTTGTGCTGGTCTGCGTGCTCTGCTGCTACTGCTGCCTGGGGCCTGCTGACGCTGCGGAGCCTGGCTTTTTCCCTCCTACTGCTGCTGCTGGGGGATCTCTTCGTCATTGGAGGCTGCGCTGTCCCTCTGTCAGTGTCGTGAGTCCCCCTTTATTCTTAGTATACAGTACTTCCTTCTCCAGATAGAATACTTACATTCGGGTACTACTGCGCCAGATGGCGCTGGACTGCAGAGACATCGAAAACAGGCTCCTCCCGGCCCCTCAAATACCCAGGGACCTCCCACATTCCCCTGATTTTCTCTGCAGTCTGGACTGCGAAGGACAAGAAGCTGGCTCTCTCTACTCGCAGGTGAGCGGGGCTATTAGCCCGCGGCCCTGTAGGACTATTCCCACCCATTCCATTAGTAATTGCCTCCCAGCCTTGGCTGCGCTGGTCGGGTGAGGGTAGGCAGCACCGCTGTTAGGTGCTTAGGAGCGCTGCTCCACCGCAATCCCCCACCAAAGGGTAGGTGGTTCAGGCTTATGGTGAGCCTCTATGGGATGCCCCTCCCGCACTATTGCCCCTTGCCCCTGTCTATCGGTGGGCCCTATGTTAAAGCGTACCTTCACTCTAAATAAGAGTCTATCTTATATGTTTCCCACACCCTGTACATACAGATTGCTCACATTAAAAATCATCCTACCTGCATCTACTGCATTTTATAAGCCTTTAAACATCCAAGATGGCGGCTTATGGAAGCTGCCATTTTTGCAGGCAGCCTGCAAACAGGAAGTGACTGTTCTGCTCTGCATTCTGGGACTGCTGACCTTTCCCTGACCCCAGCTCTGCTCTGTCTGAGCAAAGCACAGCTATAACCCGCCCCCCTGTACCTTATCCCACTCTCCTCTCCTCAGTAAGTGTGATGCTTCTGAATCAAGATGGCGGCGCCCGTATCCTAAATTCCCGAACAGAGTTGCAGCCCAGTGGGGGAAAGTATAATAAATTAGTGACTAAACATGTAAAATATATTAATTTTAGATGCTGAGGAATTGTTTTTTAAGAGTTTGGGCTTTTCATTAAATCATGGTGAAGGTCCGGTTTAAGTGGCCGCTGTCCTCCCTCATCCTCCTTGTAGCCTTCGGGGGAAAAGAGGGGGGGGGGTGTATGTATATACGTGTATTGGCTTTATGCTTCATTACATTATGCTGGGTGTCAGCCACCGTGCTGACTTGTTTTACATTTATTATGCTTGAAATTGCCGCCGCCCCAGCGCACGTTTTTCCTGTGTTCCGCGCTTGGCAACGGCGTTACCTCAGGCGCCGGTGCGCTGTCATTGGCTTGTCACGTGTTGGCTTCGCGCTCTTCGGGGGGGCTGGGCCTGTCTTTGGTGCGTTCCGCATCATTGCTCATGCGGGCCCGCCCCTCGAGGTATACCGACGCCATTTTGTTTGCTTCTGCGTGACGGGCTTCTACCTACCGCGGTCCGTGAGTGCCCTCGCGGGCGGCTTTATTACCGCTTTTTATTTATTGTATTCTTACGGCTCCCTTTTGATTGTCTTTCAGACGGGCGAATCCCTTTGGCTTCTCCTGGCCCTCTATTAGTTGGTTGACTTGTGAGTCCTAGTGCTAATTACTCCCACTTCCCTAGCGGGTTATTGGGGCATCCCGGGTTGCTGTATAGCGTTAATCCCTATCGGCCTATTGTGCCGCTATTATCAGCATATGGAGGCATCTCAGGATAATGTGACCGGGGTTCCTTCGGGACAAGCCCGGCTGTGTGTAGCTTGTGGGGAGTCCCATGTTGACGCTGACAAGGCGCGGGTCTGTGTACCCTGTGCCAAACAGGTGCTTGCTCTGCAATCCGGCCTTCCAGTGGCTGAGTCTACGATTTTCTTCGCCTCACCTGTGTGGTGAATGTGTGGCAGAACCTCTGCCCTTGTGGTGGATATACGCTGCTCGGTTTGGCTGCGCCAGTGGGCTGCTGACAACGCTGCCAAGAAGGCCCTCACTGGGTTTCCCTTTAAAGGACTACGCCTGTTTGGGGACCGCCAGGACCTATTTGCTAAGGGAGGCAGATTACCCCAGCGCAGGCAGCAGTCTTGGCCCTTTCGGGGTCAGGGCCCTTTTCCTCCC